>CM067369.1:63580658-63650206 GCA_034401795.1 Chaetoderma sp. LZ-2023a | reverse complement strand
ACGCACGCACATACCACCCCCACCCCCAGTGTGGGGGTGGGGTAGGAATGGGTGGGGCATAATGTCAAAGTTGACGAAAGCGTGGGGATTTTCGATGGCGTGCCATCGGCTGTGCATTCTAGTTTAATAGTTTAGATTGAAATTCGGCAACCAATCCTCTATCTGAAAGATATGTGATCTAAATAGTAGGCCTATTCTCACTCAGCTGTTATGCTGTAAGATAATTTCAACATGTCTTGTGATAAGCCATCTTAAAAGCGGTGACATTTACTGTGAATGTAGGCAATCTCGGCTAAAATTCTAATAACTATTATATATGCACCCGCTTTCTCTGCCTCTTCTTCCCCCTACTAACTAGCTTTTAAATGACTGCAATGTACATGTAAGTGTACGAGCTGTTAATATGAACTGTCTTTTAAATGCAAGAATTAACAAACCGTTGATGCTAGAACACTATAATAGAACGATCTTTAGTTGCTGTTTTAATTTAAATCTGACCGTATTATACTTGATTACCGACAACGAGCGCTAAGGCTGGTGCCTCGCAAAATGGGTGTCAGAAGAAAAAGAGGAATATTTACCCTGACTTCAGGGGTGAGGCCACAGTGGCTGGAATTACAGATACAGTACAGTACAGTATGCTTAGTAAATCTTTGATTGTGCATGGTGCCAGACACACAGGTTTTACAAATTTCATTAAATGTGTGCCTTATTTTGCCAAGGTTTTAAGTGTAGCCTATAGCACCAACATAAAGAACAGATAATCTATGTAGCTATCATATACTAAAAATAACTTGTTATGTAATAATTATACATTTTAAACGACTCAAAGCTAATTTACTAACCCTTTCACGACAAAACCGGTCAAAACCGCCCTTTGCAGTGGTCTTGAAATATGTCCATTTACAGACCAAGAGAAGACGCTTTTTGAAATGTTAGCACTGAAATGGCTGGCTTGATAATCGAGTGGTAAATTTTTTTAAATATTATTCTCTTGGCCTGCAAATTGACAGTCAATAAGCTAAATTTTAAATTTTTTATCAAATTTAGTCATTAAAGGGTTAACTCACCTGGAATATTTCGCTCAGATCATCTGAGCTTCATCAGCCACAATGATCTCTGTTTTGTAAGTGTGCGTAGTTTGGCCATCACTTGGACCAAAGTTCAGAGGATGCGTTGAGTTCAACAAGTTGTTTCAACGTTAGACCAATGAGCAGAATGGTGTTAGACCCACTTAGGCAACCAATAGTGGGAATGGAGTGGTGACGGGGTGTCGAATTCAATACAATACAATACAATGCACTTTCTTTCCATATCTGTGCATGTGTTTGTACAATATATAGTCTGGCGTACCAGCAATAGTAAAGCTATAATGAATAACAAACATACAACAAACAGACATACACACACACGTGCAAGCACATGCACGCGCACACAGGCCTACACTAACACATCACTGTTTATTTGCTCAGGATATGTATGTATCACCTGTTTATATAGACATGTCCCTCATTTTATGTCAGTAATAGCTGCAGGATGTTTGAATACCTTCTGTCTGGGTAATGAGAGTTTTTCGCATGTAAGGAGGAAATTTACCTCATCTTCTACCTCATTATTGAACAGTTTATATTTTCTCTCTGGTCTTGGTATATTGTGCTATCTTCCGGTTTCGATTTCTAATCTATGTACGGATATTCTGTATTTTGTTAATATTTTTTTGAAGTTGGAATTTTTTTTATTTCTACTAAGGGACAATTGTGTAATGGCATTCAATTTGTTTATAGTATGATAGTTTTTCGGACTTTGTCAATTTCTGCTTATAATAGTGCTCATAGTTCTCCTCCAGCTTTTCAGAAATTGTTGTTTTCAATTCAGTGTAGTGTTGTGGTATGGTGAAGAGGCACCAAAAGGACCTATGTGTCTGGTTTTGCCCCAGGTGCCAGTATTATGGTATTGGAGGGCAGCCAAAAGGCTAGCTTGCGGCCGCGTTACAGATACCCTCACCACGCCACTGAATGTTGAGCCAATATTACGATGTACGATGTTTGATTGATTGTTGGCATCAACATTAGGCCATATTGAAATTTACAATTAATTGTCAAAGCGATCGCTGGATATATCGATTACCTTTTCACGAAGCAAACATATGTACCACATATGTGATTGAAACAACACATGGCGAAACGTGGCCGATTGTCGATGGACAAAATGGACAAATCTTCATTGCATACTGGCAGTCAGGTGAGATATAAAAATATTTCATTGTGTGATTAATGTGAGAAGGATAACTTTGATAAGGTACCGCGATCAAAGGTCACGATCTGCATTGCGCCATCAATATCTATGCCAATTAAGACGTCATCAAAGTTGACATAGATAATTTAATTTCAATGAGACTTATTTGGGGTTTAGATTAAGCTCTTAGTCATCGACCATTCGACCTTATCGGATATGAATGCTTAGTGAATCTTTTACCTAATTAATTTTTCATTCGTAAGGTTAACGATGACGGCATCGAACCTGGCCCACCTCCAATTACGAATCACTTAGTCAACCATTGACATAATTTCTCGTAAATACCTTGGCAAAACTTTACGCAAACATTCCTTAGTCGACACGTTAGGTAACTGTTCAGTCTCAATCCAGATTGGTGTACTTAATCATTTTGGTCCCTCACTTAGTTGGTCGTAAAGGCGCTACCAACCTGTTTGGCAAAGAGTGGTCATTCCACACTTTAGGTAACTCATTAGTAATCTATAGACAGTATGTTATGTTATAAAATATATCAACAACTTGCACATTGGCATATCAGAGTATGTAGTGTAGTGTTGCATTGGTGTACAATCTTTCTCTCGATAAATTTGAGAAAAATTCAGAATATTTTAATAAAAATCCTGAAATCCGGAAGCCGTATAAGAATTCTGAGACTTCGGAAAAATGCGAAGAGATTGTCGCCCTAAATCAGGAGCCGGAAGTAACGTAGGGCCTACGTGGTATGTATCTTTTTAAAAGGAGTATTTGGATTCGATGAAAAGTGAAAGCACTTTTCATCGATTGAAAGTGACCTAGATTCCAGAACTGTAGAGAAGGCGATGATAGGGGAAAATTAATTTGATAATAAATAAAATAGGGGAAACTATCACCAACGTTTCTATTTGGAGATGCATATCAACATATTGCTGCTGCATTGAAAGTCATGTGGGAATGTTCCACAAGACCAACACCCCCCCCCCCCCACCCCACCCCCAACCCCACCCCCAACACCACCACCCCCACCCCCACCCCCAGTGTCGATACTGTGAGCATGCCGCTAGAGATGGGATATACCGACGATCCACTTCGTGGTGGCGAACCATAGAGGAAAGGTACAATCCTAGGCTCACTGCTTTGCAGTACTGCTGACATTGCTGCACGCTGCGTCATGGGCAACATAGCTTTCAAGTCCTTCTGGAAGCTATGGATTCGTAGATCAAAGATGCCCTTGATAAAAAGGCTACGTTTATACAATGCAACCTGCGTATCCTTGATGCTGTATAACTGTAACAGCTGGCCAGCTCCAAAGGCATCTCTAGACAAGCTCGATGCCTGCCACCGCAAACACCTACGCACCATCACTGGACACCGATGGCTATAATTTCCAACGATGCACTATACAAGATGTGTAATACGTCGCCGCTGCCTTTAAAAGTTGCCAGCAAAGATGGTCCATGTTTGGGCATGTGCTAAGAATGTCAGAAGAGACACCAGCACAGAGAGCCTTGGAATTCTCCATACTAGGAGCCAGCAAGTCAAGAATGGGCCTGAAGAAGCTAAGGATTTCGGTTGGAACCTTGACTACCAGTCTTGGTGCGGTGGTCCAGTGGAAAGATGTCTGGTTGCTGATGCTATGCGGAGTTGCAGAATGGCGGTTCGATCCACTGACCGGGAGATGGTGATCAACAAATTAAAACTAATGGGTGCATGACTGTCGGCTAAGTTAGCACATGGAAATTGAAGCCGCACGTTGCCAGTGCGTCAATAAAATAAAATACATATACTGCCAGAGCCGTGCTGGAGTCAGAGTACAATAGGCGTAAAAGCCTAGGATTGAATCGTGGCAGGTGCATCCACAGATAGTCCCATATGAATCGTCAGTGTGTCAGTATATCAGACATGTGAAAGCTGGTCGGACAAACCTTGACTACCAGTCTTGGTGCGGTGGTCCAGTGGAAAGATGTCTGGTTGCTGATGCTATGTGGAGTTTGCAGAATGGCGGTTCGATCCCCCCTACCGGGAGTTGGTGATCAACAAATTAAACTAATGGGTGCATGACTGTCGGCTAAGTTAGCACATGGAAAATGAAGCCGCACGTTGCCAGTGCGTCAATAAAATAAAAATACATACATACATACATACATACATACAATATACATACATACATACATACAACATACATACATACAACATGCATACATAACAACTGTAACGTCATATATGTCATTGGCAGATCCAAAAGTATACATATATACTTTTGGATATAGTTGCATATCATTCATAACCTTCGCCTGTCTACCCCCCCCCCCACCCCCTCCTCCACCCCCACCCCCACCCCACCCCCACCGCCCCCCCCCACCGCCCCCCACCCCACCCACCCCCACCCCCGTACACTGGTATCATATCCAGGATGAAGCCCACCCATTGTTTCGATCTCACTGTCCACTTCGCTCTGAAAACTCGTGATATGATCATTACAGTTGAAACGATATTTATTTGTGCTGTAATCTTGAGTTCTGGGACACGCAATTCTGTAATTTGGCAAATGGTAATTGAGATCATTACAACTAATGTATACTATAAACGTCTTGTATGTCGCCCGTATGTTGTTTGATAACATGATACATGGAGTAAATAATCAGACATTATTTATTCTTTGTCCTCCGTATTACATTGCGCGTTGATATCAATTCATCTATTAGTCTGGCAGAAGTTGGGTCACGGGTGGGACGTGGAATTTGTTGTATATTTTTTGTTCAGGTTTCTTTTTACTGTTTTAGTAGGAGGTGGGGGGGGGGGGGAATTGCACACATATTCAAAATAATCATCCCAATCAACCCATGGATAACCTATGACCCCAATCCATATGACTCATCATTGGTCATGATAGAGGATGAGTAAATCTGACTCTGAAGTGGCCTTGTTTTTTAGGTGACATTGACCATCCTTGGCATGCTCATGAAGTTATGGCTATTCATATTATGCTGTAATTCTAATGAACCCCTTGCTTTAGAGAGATTTTCTCGGTACTGTCTCGAGATTTTTCATTCTTTGTTCATTGCATTACTGACAATAATATCTGGATATGTTTTATTTATTTTTCATCAGAAAGGCTGATTGAATCTTGGACCATTAGGATTGAAACCATAGATGTAGTATAATTATATATCATAGCGGTTAACATCAACAGAAATCTAATTGACCCAATTCAAACCTGAATGCCATTTAATGAGCTTGAGTAACTAGATAAAGTAATGCTATTACTTTATCTAGTTATATATATATATATGCTCGTGAATGGCATTTAATTGCCACATGGTTCACTATATCAATTTAGTCGCTTGAGTACAACTGTTTTGTCTTGATAAGAGCTTTTATTTGACACCAATATTAACGTCATAAGACCGTATATTACCGTATCATTTACAGTTTTTCCTCTGCTTGACCGCGAATGGCCTAGAAGTATGACTCCACCACGTTCGTTATTCACCTTAGTAACATTATTTTGCCTTGCTATGATGTATCATTTGCCACCACCATCACCTTTGTTATGTAGGACCTTCCATTATTCTTTTCAGTTTTTACTCTGATATGACCTTAAATGATCATTAAGTTTATGACTATTTCTGGGGCACCTTCTGATCTGTGTTCCTTGTGTCAACAGTTCATCCCTTTTCACAAACGTCATAACAATGCCTGGTACTGACGGCAACATCTGATAGCCATGCTATTGAATCCTGGTTTTACATTGTTGAAACAGGCGTGACCTTGACAGTAATGGTCAGGGTCAAGATTAGATATAGGTCAATTCGAAAGATAAACAGTTTATCAATCAAAAATGTTATGTGGCTAGTGACCAAATAATGTATCTTGAAAATCGTGTGAAATCTGATGAAACGGAGCGGGGAGGTTAAACTTGCAAAACCTTGAATTGCTCAAGGATGACAAGGTGTCACTTCACGGCCAAGGTCACTTCAGGATCAGATTTATTCATCCTTTATCATGACTAATATGCTATATGGATGGAGGTCATAAGTCATCCAATGTTTGATTATGATGATTATTCTGAATATTTCTGCAATTTTTTCCTTTAAAGCAGCCATACAGGTATTTAACGATTGAATATTTTGAAACAAATTTTGACGGAAGGGTACTTTCAGCCAAATCCGTTTTGAGATTTTCAACGGATGTTGGTTTACAACGAATATTTGTTATATCTTACCTCGACGTGATCCAGGAAAAACATGACGTTCACTTTTGTCTAACAACATACTGTATTTAGTGAAAACATAGTGGAATAGCCAGAAATGTCGGCTAATGTCGTTGGAGCAATGTCAATTAGATAGGCACAGAAATTCATGTTTATAGGTGCATAGACCAGATGATGACATCGTATTATGGACTTCTGGTGAGACTCTCTATAGGAATCCTTCAAGTTAGTGTAGCCTACATGTTTATGAATAAGTTAACATGTTTTACAAAAACAAAAACATATTAGTTAGTACAATTTTGAACACCATGTAATGGCTGCCAAACAAATTAAGTTCTAAAATATTCAACAGTACGTTTTATTTTGTTTTGGAAACATTCAAAATTATGTTTCGAGGTGTACTGAAGGCATCATTATACACGGATTTAAGGGCGTGGCCCACCTTCGAGAATCAAAGATTAAATAAATGAATGTGTTGAAAAACTAAGTATATTTTTATAATTTGACATGAAATTGCTTCATTGCACCTTAAAATTCAAACTTGTTATTGGCATAGACAGAACCCGTATATGCCCTTAAATCAATGGTACGGCATAACTCATTCTAAGACACCACCAGGGGTCAGGCCCTTAAAGTGTTTCTGGATCCACCGTGGGAAAGATGGTGAAAGGGAGTGAGAGAGGGGACGGGAGGTAAGATATCGAAGGAATGTGCGTGCGTGCGTGCGTGCGTGCGTGCGTGCGTGCGTGCGTGCGTGCGTGCGTGCGTGCGTGCGTGCGTGCGTGCGTGCGTGCGTGCGTGCGTGAGTGTGTGAGTGTGTGAGTGCGTGAGTGCGTGCGTGCGTGTGTGCGTGCGTGCGTGAGAGGGAGGGAGGGAGGGAGGGAGAAGAGACAGGTGGATGGGAGAGAATGGGATGGAGAAGTGGATAGGGGAGACTATGGGAGATTGGGATGGGATGGAGGGAGGAATAGATGGCGAGGCAGAGCGATGGGGAAGGAGGTGGGGTGGGGGGAGGTTGGGGGGGGGGGGGTGGTTAAAAATACAAGTGTGGTGGAAGCTTGGCTGGCTACCGCGCGATGAAGTATATGGCGAGAGTAAATATCCTATGAGTTATATATGTACTCAGCCATAGGAAATATATCTCTGAAAGGACATGTTTACGCTTTTATCTGCAGCTATTTTCAAGACTGATTAATATCAATTGATATCACTACATTAACCAATACCGATGTTCATGACGTTAGTGCTACTAATCATCATTTATCCACGCGTAATTCCGCCACTTTACATTATGATTAACCGCTTAAGTCGATATGTAATACCCACCCATGAGAGTGCTAAAATGTAATCAATACGGTCACATCCCCTGATAACGCAGTTTACTGGGCTTATCATGGGCCCATACCGGGACGGAATGGCCAGCTATTTGTCAAATACTGGCCTAGTAGCCTGCATTATTAATGATGGTGTCTTGTTGTCAATTGTGGATCGCAAGATTGCGATTGCTTCAGAGACTGACATATGGTCAATATGTATAATTAAAAATTTGTCGGGAATGTCAAATTTGTTTGAGTGCGACACCATTTCAACATCCATCTCGACATCCCGGAGAGGTAACTAATGTTCCTTATTCTGAATAATCCTGTGATTGGGACAAACCTGTTTGGAAACATAGTCAATATGACTGGTATAACAGAGTAGTGTAACCGATTAGTAATTAATTCAAACGCACTTATGAGGTTCAGCGTCCATAACATTGTTCAGGTCAGTTCAGTTTCAAGACAACGGTACCTTTCCATCAGACGCACCAATCTCACATGACCTGGAAATCAATAAAAATGCATTTCCTCTTTTATACCAATGATCTATCCCTTGTCTCTAGCTTGCAAGGCGTTGCCATACTGTCGCTTTTGGATCAGATAGGCTGGCTGGCTGGCTGGCTGGCTGGCTGGCTGGCTGGCTGGCTGACTGACTAACTGGATGGAATGGATGGATGGATGGATGAATGGCTGGCTGGCTGGCTGGCTGGCCGGCTGGCTGGCTAGCTGGCTGGCTGACTGGCTGACTGACTGACTGACTGATTGGCTGGCTGGCTGGCTGGATGGCTGGCTGGCTGCCTGACTGGCTGGCTGGCTGGCTGGCTGGCTGGTTGACTGACTGACTGACTGACTGACGGGCTGGCTGGCTGGCTGGCTGGCTGGCTGGCTGGCGGGCTGGCGGGCTGGCTGGCGGGCTGGCTGGCTAGCTGGTGGAATTGGGGGGGGGGGGGGGTTGCTGGCTGGTTGGATGGCTAGCTAGCTAGCTGGCTGGCTGGTTGGCTTGGTGGTGGGTGGGTGGGTGGGTGGGTGTGTCTGTGGGTCGGTGGGCGCGTGGCTGGCTGGCTGGTTGGCCGACTGACTGACTGGCTGGCTGGCTGGCTGGCCTTCTTGCTGGCTAACTGGTTGGCTGGCTGACTGGCTGATAAGACGATAATATTGTTCATTATACCAGGAGTGACATGGTTTGATAAATGGCCCTAAACATTCTCAACTAACCCACAGAAAAGAAGAAAATCTACTATAATGTTATAACAAGGTGATGTCAAAGACTCAATGTTAATTTCCGGCAATTATATAATGCAGCACTTGATGACAGATTACCATCACCAGACTCCAGCTATTTGTTCCTTCTTCGTCGTCGCGGAACTTCCATATATTGGTCAAATACTGCATCTTCTTTAACTAGTCTAACGTTTTCATTGTGTTATTATATTTTTTTCTGTTTATTTTGTTTCCTCTTGATTCATACCTGATTTGAGCTGCCGCCACTATGGCAGATGCTCCTATCAAGAGGAGGATGATGAGAACATACCAATAATAGGCTAGGTGTTTTTTACTGATTAGTTGAAAAATAAATCATGACAGCCTTCATAAACTGAATAATGGATCAAAATTTAACCTTTAAAACTGAAGATCTTTCTTTGATGAAACAGGGCAAAATAGAATTTGAAACATGCTCCGTTTATGTATGGCGTATTGTACCACGTGAAGGAGAGACTAAGATGAGATGGTTTTATATTAATCACTCAGAATGCCTCTGAGAGCATTCTATATTTCAAACCTTGCCTGAAGTCTTCCAGGCTTTACTTGAGTGAGTTAACCAAATACCCCAGAAAATATAATGCCTCCGTTGATGCCGACCATGTATCAGTCAAACCTTTGTGTGCTGGTCAATTAACTCACAATAGGGCCCTACAACCAATATACCTGTAAAATGAACATAAATTCTATTATTTTGTCCCATAAGCATTTGTGTTACAAAGCAAGCACCACTTGCATATTCGTCAACATTGAACAGGTGTAGCAATAGGCATGGCGCTACAGTCAAAATTGATTGGATGGCCATCTCTATATGAAGGCCATGTTTATATAAATTTATTTAATGAGATACAACAGGATGGAAACAATCCTTTGGCCACGATGAAACGACCACCTGACATAAAGGCGGCTTTAATATACCCTTACCTCTGGTGGTCTTAATTTAGAGAGTTCACTATAATTAGATTTAATAATTGAATAGTATTTGCATTACCTAATTTTCTAATAGTACGCCTAATATTTATAATCTTGCTGAAACCGTTGCCCCGTGCTTTATCATAATGCATCAATAGATTCCTTTACAGACTGCTGTCAAGGAATTAAGCTATCTTTAGAAATCATGATCATCTTGGTATCTTGGTCACTGGCCCGCGATGTGTCATGATGGCTGTCTGGTGACAGAGATCGATATTTACGAGCTTGCCCACTCTTGTTACAATTGTACTCAACGGAGCGTTTCAACACCTTTTCATCCTGAAATTCTGGAAACTGTAGTTTGGGGAAACTGCATAGTATATATGTTGAACATTCCTTAAACAATTTGACTGAAGTTGTTGCTGCCCAAAGGGCAGCAGCTACTTTCAGTCAAATTATTAAATCGGATTTTAGTTGGAATCTGTAGGAATAGCACATATATGGCTTGCAATCTCAGGCGTATAGAATGGACGACATGGGCTAATGCAATAGGAATTGTGTTATTTAGGGGAAAATGAATTACCTTAATTTCCGCCATTTTCTGCAATCCCACCTGTTGATATATCGAGCAGCTCGATCGTCGACTTCTCTTGCTATAATAGTCCCGTCTACATTGGATACCATTGGATACCTCACCACGCATGTAAAAGGTGACAATTAATAACATCGAAATAACGACTTATGATCGTTTTGACCAATGCATTAAATGAGCCAAACACATCTGAGCTCTAATTGGAATCTGGAAATACACCATTGTATAATCAAGTGGCGTACGCAGTCAAGAGTCGGTTCCATGTGCGCGGCCGTAACTCCCATATGAAATATAGGGCCTAATAACCCAGCATACTTCTAAGGCGGTTAAAATGAGCTTACAACAACACTGCATGCAGATTAAAACCTACCGGTATGTCTCCTGTGATGACATTGGAGGAATCCAGTTTATCCATCAATCGTCTGACGTCATAATCAACTATGTGACGTGTAGGTTGACATCATAATCAACTATGTCATGAATGGCTCCATTTAGTCCGTCTTAAACGCTTAATAGTCCGTCAAGTTGTACGACTTCTATGTCTGTACTATTTAATAAACATGCTGTTGAATTCATATCTTGAAACTAATTTGACTGGGCGCTGTTGCTGCCTAAAGAGATCGATCGATCGATCCCCACATGGGCAAGCGTGTATGGTGCTTATCTAGAGATGGGCGGGAATAGCTAAAACTGGATTCCTCCATTGCGGCAGCCAATTACAGTAAAGCATACATATTTATGACATTGTAATCTAATTATGTTATCATGGGACAGGTCTTGTATAAATACATCTGCGTTGAGTGTTGCTCTGAATGACATGAGCTTGTGGGTTCTTCCGTCCCGATCCGGAATAGTATAGACATTTATATGGCACTGTCAAATAATAAGCTTCTGTCAGTGCCCGAATGCATTACACATTTACATGCAAAAAACGTCATGTTCGTGATGCCATCGATGCACTGTCTAAGCCAATCTTCGTTGATGCCTGTTTGATGAATTTTATTAAATTGCCTTGATGCTCCCAGAGCAATTATTGGTGTGACACCTGTGACCGCGCAGCTTAATTACACTTTCAAAGCTCCAATTATCCTATCAGTATCAGCTGCATGCAACATCCAGCTTTTTTCTCTGAGACTGGCATAACAAGTAAATCAATAATTAAATAACATGATAGTGGGGAGGTAAATTCAGAGCAGGCTGTTAATGAGTATGAAAGAAAACAATACTGGCACATGCTTACTGAATTATTGGTTATTGTATTTGAAAAGTTACAACTTGTATAAAGATTTTTATTACACATAACAATTAATTTAATCATTAATTTAGATTTATACGGAAGCACATACGAATGGAGGGATAAATATGTACGGATGGACGGGCATGGTGGCAACGCGCATACGGACGCATTGACTCCAATATACGTATAATATGAACGTAGACATGAACATACGAATACACAAAGCCACGCACATGCGCGCGCACGCTGTAGGATACACGTTGAATGATTGGCTCACCCAGTAGCACGTGACAAACTAGAATTGAGTATTTATCATTCGGACAGGACGCTTAAATTAATGGATTTAATGGCAATGTACTAACATACGGTTAAATTAGTTAATTATACTCTTAGGACGCATTTATGCTACCCACGCAATCATTAACACACGCACGCACGCACGCACGCACGCACGCACGCACGCACGCACGCACGCACGCACGCACGCACGCACGCACGCACGCAGCTTGTTCACGTAACAACAGAACCATATTTAAGAGTGGACTAATGCTGACGATAGACAGAATCTGACAGCTAGCTACCGAGTGAAGGCTAGTGACAGCTAGTGAGTAGTAACTTAGTACTACTAAGTGAGTTTGTCACATATGCAGTTAGCTGGCTGGTAATTTAGAGAGAAGAAGTTACGGTTAACTGCGTTATATTTTATAAGAATACTTCTCTCTTAGGAATCCATTGTCGTTAAGTAGGATACTTTTAGAATAGGTAAGCGACATGTGAATAGAATTAGGAATTGTTTATATACACCTGTGCAAAAGTTAAGCACCACCCTATTTTTACGCACATGCGAGGGTATATTCATGTGCTATGAAGAAAGCAATAGCATAAACATTTATGTACCCATCCATCTCAGTGCAGGAGGTAATAATGCAACTAGAGGAATGCTGATTATGATGGTGGGGAAACACTGTATGTTTTTGTTTGAACTTGAAAACGAGGCCTGAATATGGTTACGTTGACACAACTGACAACTATTGCCCTACAGTTGACACACGTGGCTAGATTGTCATTAATGGTGTCTGAAAACGAAGTTTAACATCTGTGCACGAGTTTGAGACTGTCATTATTAATACCGGGTATATCCACCTTGTGCCTGGATGACGGCCTGGACACGACGTCTCATGCTGGTCAACAACCGACTGATACGCCATTGTGGTATTCGTTGCCATTCAAGATGGAGTGCGTCTGTTAATTCCTGTAGGTTCTGCACAGGAGGATCCCTCCTTCTCACCATGTTTCCCAGAATGTCCCAGATATGCTCAATAGGGTTCATGGCAGGGCCCCTTGCTGCCCATGGTAGGGTTTCGATGGCATTCTGGGGGAGGTTTTCATGCACAGCTCTAGCACGATGTGGTCGGGCGTTGTCATCCATGAATATAGGGTGGGTTCCAGGTGCATGATTTACAAAATGAGGGACCACAACTCTATCCAGTATGGAATCTTGATATCTTTGTCCATTTAGTGTTCCAGGTACAGTCAACAGATCCAGCTTACAATCAAATGAGATGCACCCCCATATCATAACGGAACCTCCACCAAATGGAACTTCTTCCATGATGTTACGTTGGTCGTACGCCGTGCGTCTGGACCTCCATACACGAGTTCGACCATCTGTGGCATGAAGCAGGAACCGACTTTCATCGGACCAGTGTACCCGTCTCCAGGATCTCATGTTCCAGTGTCTTCTTTCGTTGCACCACCTCAGACGCTCCTCTTTGTGGTGTGCAGTGAGGAGAGGACGTCTGACAGGTCTCCTAGCTTTCATGTCAGCAGCATACAGTCTCCTTTTGACGGTAGATATTGACACTCCATTGCGCGTTTCCCATTGCTGGCTGAGCACTCTGCTGTTGGTAAATGGAGATCTCCTAACAAGGCGTACTAGGGCTCGATCATCACGGGCAGTAGTCTTCTTCGGTCTTCCAGATCTAGGCCTGTCCTTCACCTCGTTAGTTTGCCCATGTTTTGCAATCAAACGACTGATTACAGTATGGTTAATGTTCAGCTGTCTGCCAATCTCTCTGCATGACATACCAGTGGTATGCATGCCTATGATTTGCCATTTCACACGATCACTTAACCTTCGTCTTGCCATAGCGGTTCACAATCAAGAGCTAATTCTCTCTGTACAAATAAACCACGGTCATGAACACAAAATTCCTAATCTTGTCGCCTAAATCTGTATGTAATGTTCTACACCTCAAACTGGACTTTTACATAACTGAACACGTGTGCTGTTTCCCGCCACGCACGGACATCAAGCGGCGTGAAGTCATGCATGCATGTGCATTTCGTACTTGGAATTATGTCAGCTAACGCGGGGACAAAAAGTATGGCAGCCTAGTTGTACCATCATGTTTCTACGTTCTATTGTTTTTGCTGGTGCTTAACTTTTGCACAGGTGTATATAAGGAATATGATTAAGGAAGTTCAGTAAACGGGTCATCAGTAAAAATCAATACAGCATTGTGCCATTACTATATCTCCGCTACAAGAAAGATTCAGGTCGGTACACAGGTTGTGACGGTGGAGAGCTAATCCCCAATAAGAATCAACCACCAGACCACCCAGCATAGGTCATGTAGCACAGTATGCAGCAAAGCTGTCAAGTGTGTACCCAGAAAGGTACCACATGCGATAGCTCTGATAAGTGGTTCCATATCGACGGTGCTGGACTATCAGCTCGCCGTTATGAACCATTAGGGGCACACGGATCTGCAACATATATAATACCAAATTGCTAACGTATCCACCAATATGATGCCAGAAGCACACACTAGCCATTGCGATTGCCAATGATAAGCCCTAGGTACTCAGAGAGCATGAAATTTAGAACTCGAAGATATTCCGAGAAGGCTTTGTTATCTGGCAAAATGATAGAAAATATGGCTCTGGAGGAGTTCACGCTGCCGTAAAAATATCCATTAATCTCACATGCGATAATTGTCCGCTCTACACCTACATCTCTGTTTGTTTGCTTAGAAATGGAATCCAAAAGAGAATCCATTGCAATCATATCACTGTACCAAAACCAGCGAGGCCCGAATATGTTACATTTGTAATGCACTGGACAGTGCATCAAAACACACTAAATGGGCAAGTCTTTGGATAGGGGGTGATTATAACCTGCGCGATTCGAGAGACAACTGCATGATTACTAACGAGAGCGTGAGTGCAGTAAATTAAGCAATATTGCTCTTCAACAGATAGTCGATGAACTTAGCAGCTGTGACAATATTCTTGACCTCTTCATGACGAACATACCATACCTTGTCACGCGCATTGAAATCATCCCAGACTCACCAAACATTTCAGAGTATTGACTGATAGCAAGTGTCAGAGCCAGACATGAACAACTAGATCTCGACCTCCTTCAATGGTGCATGGAAAATTCCAAGGGCCTCATGATGTATAAAAGAAAATCATGAACGACCTTGTAGATATCCAGCTTGTCAATTCCATTCAGCACTGCAGAAGGCAAACCAGAGTGTGTCACAAAATAATGGTACCACACCGCAGAACGTACACAAATCTCCCCTCTTGTCCCACAGTATTGTAGCTCCGATGCCTCGTTGTTCCATCGTTGCTTTCTCCGATTCCTTCTCGACTTCGTACTCGTGGTATGTGCCGAGCCGACGATACTGGTTAGCTGAATTTGGAGGGAGACTTCAGGCGACCGGGGTGTACAAAGACCTACCTCTGGGGCCGGTGGAATGATCATGTTCCAGTGGGGGCTGAGTGAGCATCCCAGCCAATGCGAAACACCACCACAGCGAGTCGATGCTAGCTTCTTGAGAAGAGTATTATGGACTAGCCACTGCTTGTTTATGACGTATCCTTAATATGGTGTGTGATGATACTGCACCATCTATGTTGTATCTCGCCAGAAGCTACCTAACCCATCCTGATATATATATATATATATATATATATATATATATATATATATATATATATATATATATGTATATATATATATATATATGTATATATATATATATATATGTATATATATATATATATATGTATATATATATATATATATATATATATATATATATATATATATATATATATATATATATATATATATATATATATATATATATATATATATATATATATATATATATATATATATATATATATATATATATATATATATATATATATATATATATATATATATATATATATATATATATATATATATATATATATAAGGCATCCAAGTGATGGGCAAGCCATTGCGCGACCTAACATGTAAGGGTACACCAGCTTAATATAAACTAAATACATCTCGCAGGCCAATAAATTGGTTTTGTGAGAGGAAAATGCCTTGCGTGGGCCTCTGTCACAATAAAATGCCTACCACACCGAAGTGGAGGAGGAGAATTGTTTTAGTACCATTCTCCTATTTAGAAACAATGCAAGAGTGCTGAATTATATATGTGTTATAATGTGGTTTATTGAGATGTGCACTGTTTTCTATAGAGACGGTGCACAGATTTCGACAGAAATCGGTACAGTCGACTCCCTAACTATGTCACTGGTTTAGTCAGTGCCGCATTATTTTGGTGCGCCCTCTTATGAAACTAAACTAACATTTTGATATTGACTCCAGACAGAGGTTTTATTACTCAAGTGGATTATTCCTGCTTAACTTTGACAAAGTTTGTCTTCTTGTGTAGCTCGTACAGGAACTCATCTCGGGATATACCTATTGAGCAGCCCGCTCAAGCCGACGGCGAGTACATGTTGCCAGGGCAACGAGTACTGAAGCCGAAGAGCAACTTCCAACTATGTGTCTGATGCAACTACAAATAACAAGACAAAGACAGGACAGCACAAACGCGTTGAATAAGCACTGTATCTAGTTACGACAGGAACGAAGAGGCAGCTGGTAGACTATGGTGACCTTCCTTGAAGGCGTGGAGGACCCAGTTGGCCCTTCCAGTCACAGTAGAGTTAGTCTTCAAGCGTGTCTTTTGCCACTGTCCAAGTGCCGAGAAAAAGCTTTATGAGACTTGGTCCCTAGGGTCTAACTTTTAGCTGCGTTAGAATTAGGTTTTAAATCCCCAAAGGTTCACTGCTAGAGCCATGCTACTATAATTGTGTTTTGCAGTGAATT
Source organism: Chaetoderma sp. LZ-2023a (assembly GCA_034401795.1). Lineage (NCBI taxonomy): Eukaryota > Metazoa > Mollusca > Caudofoveata > Chaetodermatida > Chaetodermatidae > Chaetoderma > Chaetoderma sp. LZ-2023a. The sequence continues at coordinate 63,633,238 of CM067369.1, read as the reverse complement.
CCTACTTTGGCTTAAAGATTATCCTATAATGTATGAGTGATGTACTGGGGAAATGAGTGAAATGTCACCGTTTCGGGTTCTAGTCGTCGAGAAACCTCAGCAATTTCAAGGGTCGGGTCTACCTAAACTGGTGGGGGGAGTTACCAAGACAATTATTAACCAGATGGCTGGAGAAACGTAGAACGGGACACCTGCGCGAGAATGGTTTGTAGGTCGCTAAGACTGTTGCCAAGCATAGAAAAATGGTTCACTAGGTAACTGGCATGAAGACGTGAAAGCGACTTTACATTAAACAGTCTACTTTCTGTTGAGCAACCGTCCTTAACTACTAATATATCATATCCAAAATATCTGAACTTATATTAGGTTTGGGTTAGTTGGCCCATGTCCCGTGTCTATTGGTGCAGGCACAAGTGACGGTCTCTAATGAAAAAGTGTTGCCATTTAAGGAAACGTGTGATGCCAATTGTAAGTCTGTAGTATTAAAAAGCGAGTGCATAGTTTTTTTCTAGAACTTTAACTTAATTTAGGAACGGAAAGAGACAGTGAACATTGTTTTGTCGCCTCATCTGAGATTGTGGCGAAGATCATCTTATGGCACTGACTATTAATTTCTAATACACGCCTTCATAGTACCAAGTGTGTCCTCTTCCTGCACCACTTTTCGGTCAACAACCTTCCTGAGTTTCTACAGTGCAGGACCTCACACCCTCTACAGTTGTTTCATCTGTGATACTGACTCTCAAATAGGACTGTTAGTAATCATCTAATGGCACACCACATCTAATGAGATGCCGCCTTCCACAACATCTACCTTATAGACTTTTATTTGCAGACGAACAATAGACATCACACAAATTTCTAAACACCTACACATTTTCAATAGAGACCATTCCTGGTGCCTACACCAATAGACATGGTACACGCTGTTGGCTTGAGAGGTCCGCTCAATAGGTACGCCCCGAGATGGGTGCCTGAGCGAGCTACGCAAGAACACAAACTTTGTCAAAGTTAAATAGGACTACGCCATTTGTGGCATAAAACCTTCTGTGTCCAGACTCAAAACTTAACAGTTAGGTTAGTTCCTTGAGAAGGCCCACCAAAAGAAAGTGGCACCGGCTAGCACAGTGACAAAGTTAGGGATGTGATTTAACCGATTTCTGTTGAAATCTGCACACCGCCTTGACGTAAACCAGCGTACATCACAATAAAACCCCATATATAGCACATATATAATTCAGCACCTTTGCAATATTATTGAATAGGACAACGGTCTTGAGCCGATTCACTTCAGTGCAGTAGGCATTTTTCTGTGACAGAGGCATGTGTGATGCACCATTCCTCTCGCATAAACCAATTTATTGGCCTGAGAGAGGCATTTAGTTTATATTAAAACAATAAGCCGCACTAAGGCGCCCCCCCCCCCCACTAGGTTAGGTATCTCTGGTGAGTGTTGATCAGGTGCCACGCTGCTCCGCCAATTACTCCTCAGATTCCGTCTTGTACTCCAGGTACTCACCGGCCCAACGATGCTGGTTAGCTGGCCTCGGGAACGGAGACGAGAGACTGCAGACAGTCGGTGACCACAAAGAATGACCTCTAGAGTTCCAGTGGGGGTCAGGCGACCATTGCCGCCAACAGTAAACACCACAGTGTCATCACGACTATTTCTGTAACCAGTGTGTTTCTGCATTATTAGTTCATTAATTTATAATATATGTATATATGAGCACAACGAGACAAAAGCTGCCTTCTTGCTTAGAAAATTCACGCTGGTTTAGCAATGAAGATCGTTTCCTGTGATAATATAATGAAGTGATGTGTTGGCGCCATTTGTGTTGTATCTCGCCAAAGATGCATAACCTATCCTTATATATATGGAAGGTACCCCTGGAAAGGAGGAGTCCTAGCGCGGCTACCCAGTTTAATATAAACTAATGCCTCAAGCAGGCCAATAAATTGGTTTTGTGAGAGAAAAGTGCCTCACGCGGGCCTCCATCATAGGAAAATGCCTACTACGCCGAAGTAGAGGAGGAGAAATGGTCAAGAATGCGCTCCTTATCTAGAGCAATGCTAAAGAGTGTTAAATTATATATGTGTAATTATTTATATATAGGGATGCACGCTGATTTACGTGGAGGCGGAGCACTGGCTTCAACAGAAACCGGCACCATCGTCTCTTAGGCTAGTCACTGGTTTAGTCGACGCCACGTTATTTTTGGTGGCCCCTCTTGAGGAGCTAGACCAACCTTTAGTTATTGAGTCCGGATACATAAGGGTATAGGACTCGAATGGCTTATGCCCACTTAACTTTAAGAACAGGTTGACTTCCTCGTGGGTAGGCCTGGGTAGCCATCTCGGCATGTACCCATTGAATACTCCCTCAGACTGATGGTGCATACATGTTGCCTGGGCGGTGAGTATGAAGCCGATGAGCGACTTCCAGCCACATGTCAGCACAACCACAAATAACAAGACAAGGACAGGATAACACTCAAAAGCATTGAATAAGCAGTGTATCTATTTACATTGTCGCTGAAGAAGCGGATTGCAGACTATGGTGAAATTCCTGGAAGGTGTGGAGAGCCGATTGGCTTCTCCCAAACACTATAGAGTTAGTCTGCAATCCGCAACTTTTTCCGTCACCAATCATGTCGAGAACGAACCATATAAGATTCGTTCGCTCTGAGCTATCGTTTATTTGCATTAGGGTTATGTAACTTCCCTGAGGTTCACCGCTAGGCCGTTTCTACTGTAATTAATGTTTGCTCAGTTAATCCTACTTTGGCTTATAGAAGTCCTAAAGGTACCAGTAAGGGTACAGGGCAAGTGTGTGAGACTTCGCCATTTTGATTCTATCCATTAAGGAACTTCTGCGATTTCCTGGGTCGGCTCTAACCAAACCAGTGGAGGGGACTACCAAACAATTAGTTGGCCAGAGGGCCAGAGTGTTACAGAAAGAGACAGCTGCTCTAGAAGTAATTTAGAAGACCGTAATGTTAGCGGCCAATTATTGAAACACAGCTTGCTATGTTGACAGCAGCAAAGCCTGGAAAGAGGCTTTAGAACAAACAACACTCCTTTGTTCGAGCAGTTGTCCCTAACTACATTATCCTAGCAAAATATTTTAGCTAATACTAGTTAGGAAAGTCACCGTATCATGAGTCTATTCGCGCAGGCATGAGAGAGGGCTCTAGTGAAAAAGTGTTGCTGTATTCAGAAAAGTAAGTGGTGTGGTTAGTGAAGCTGTATAGTATAAGTTTAAACGTCTGCACGATTTAACATATTTATACTATTTAACTTAGCAAAATGAAAAAGAACAATGTTTAAACAGTGCTCGCCATACTACAATCTATACAGTGCAATTAGGTCTAGCTGACCTACGGTGCTTACTTATAATCAGCACTTGTGAAAAGAAAATAACTATATTACAATAAAAATGTGAGACTATTAGTCATCAGCACAATGTTCGTTTATGGAACTGTAGTTTGTTGGCGCCTGTTAGTCATCAGCGCATGTTGGTACAGTAGTCCGTTGGTGCAGCACTCATGAAGCAATGCAGGATTCGATGTGGTTGGTGCGGTATTAAGGAACAGTGACGCCCAGGCTCCAATGTACCTTAATTATAAAGTGTGTCTCTATGGGAGCCACACGAACGGCTCTCGCCGTCCCTGTGATACCAGTCTTGTTAAAATACTTTTAAAAGAATAATACCAAAAGAATATACATCTATGATAATAAGAGATTCGAGCAGTCATAGCAAATTCGCTGGGACGACCTGGATATATATGGATAAAATATTTTAATGAAAGTTTCACTTTTAATTCCTTACGCCCTCTTTTTGACATAAAAGAAGCAATTATATATAGTAAGGCAGGAACGCAAACTTCATCACTATTATCCCAAGATCACTGGTTTCCAACTGACTTTACAACTATGAACTACTTATTAGGGAGTAGTACCTCTTCCTTACGGCATGATGCGGTTTCCATGTTAGATGTTTATATACCTGCTTAATTTTTCCTTAAGCCTTATGATATATGAGCACTGGTTTCATACTTTCTAACCAGTTGCTCAGGTTATGGCACGTGTTGGCAGGTATAGTGCAGGTGTGTGCAGGTCATTTTCCCCTGGCCAACTTGTGAGAGTCGACACATGGAAATGATGTATGAGAGTTTTAGAAATTCTTGCAATTTAATGATTGTATGGATTTTGGCGCTGCTTATACCCGCCCCGTGCAATAGCAATTCGTGAGCATGGTAGATTCCTAGTCAAAATCGTAACAGTCTTGAGATGTACCAATTTTTCAGTTTAACAGGGGCATATCTTTAAAGGCCAAGTTACTGCACCACTTGTAGAAGCATATGGCCTGCGTTTACCGCGCCTCGCCGTTCCTGGACACCTAATTGATACAGTACAGTACATACATACGGTGACTATAATACAGGTTACAATATTCCATTGTTTGAAGACTTGTGAGATGACCATTCTGTGTGTCAGTGTTTCCTGGAGTGTTGATGGGTGTATACAGTTTGTGGTGCTTTCTGTATACTGCGGAATCTGGTGGTGTAATATTTGTGAATGTTTAATGGTGGGAAGTGATGCCGTAATGTTTGCGTTAACTTCGTAGGACATATATATCTTTTCACTGTGTTACGACCGAGGTTATTGGTGGGACAAAGTTGCAAAGCGTGTATGTCATCATAGCTTATTGCAGTTCTTGAACCAGACCATAATCGAGCCTCGGCTTTTGGTAGCAAAATCCTACTCGCTTACTGACTGCAGTCTGTGGGCATCTCTCTCTCTCTCTCTCTCTCTCTCTCTCTCCCTGTCCCTCTCCCTCTCCCTCTCCCTCTCTCTTAACGAAGTTATCTGGAATTACGTGTGTGCGATTGCCATAATATTTTATTATTGTAATGCTGGAGTCATGTCCAAGGGAAGGGATGTTCCTTGCTGGAGTGGTTTAGCGATATTCATGGTGCGCTTGATCACGCCAGGTATGGTTCACCATCGCCGTAAATGTTGGCGAACGTTGGTGAGCATTGCGGATGTTGGTGACTGTTGGCGACTGTTGGTGACTGTTGGTATTCTTGTACGAGGTGACGACTGGTGCAGGGGAAATATGAGTTGACAACTGGGTTGATTATGGAATGTAGAAACGGCAGTTAATTCTCCAGGTTAACCATGTTAATCTTTGGCGATGATTATTCTGTGTGTCAGCCCTGTTGATGGTATGTGGATGCTGTATCACGTGTGTGGAGGATAGTTTTTTGTTATGGTGTCCTATCCACTATGGTGAGGTAATATGTTGGGGGTCGGTTGCTTGGTGGCATAGGAGGGTGGTCTCTATGGTGTAGTGGTGGTGCAGGTGTGTACTAGTATCTGGTCAGAAGGTGTATTTCTGACAAGTGTGTTGGCAATTCTCGCACGTTAAGGATGGTTTAATAAGGATGCCTTGAGGGCAAGTGTTGTTGGCGTTTATGACGTTATATATTAGTGTTTGACTTGATCACTCACGGGTTATGGGGGTTGAAGGTGAGGTGGGGTGGTCTTCATTGGACATCGGACGTAATCTTCCATTACACAATGGTTGTTGGGGTTTCATACATCTTTCGTGCGGGGAATCAATGGTTTGAGAACTTACAGACCAGCTGGTGCATCGGGTAGGGGGGGGGGAGGGGGTCAATCTACTTGGGGTGGGGGGGGAGTGTTCGCTCGTATCAGAAGCATCACTAGCTTCATACGACGAGTCAAGTGTCAGGGGGATAGGAAACGTGATGTCAGATCTCGGTGCGGTTGGTGTGGGTGCTGTTAGAGAATGGATAGATAGATAGTTTGGGGAATGTGGGACATAGGGTTGGCCGTCAAGGAAACCCTGGATATGAGTGAATTGGAGTTTGGCATTTTACCTGCTTAAGATAAATGTCCAAGGGTTCATCGGACCCTCCCACTTCCATTCTACTTATTATATATATACCACCTCGTGGGAAGCAGAACAGCTGGGAGTAGCTTCTGCCTCCGCCTGTGGCAACTCTATAATGGGGTAATAGCACGAAGTGGGTGGGAGCGGGAAGAAGAAGGTGGAGCAACTTTTCTACCCTTCTCCTTGCACAGAACATAGGAAAAGGTCTTCAGATATGGCTTACCAAACCCAGTAGACCCGACCTGAGGAGGGAGAGGGCGAGCATGTATCTCGTCATCGTCCTCATCATCAAATATTGGTTGGCCCAACTCCTGGCTTGGTAGGAGAGGGGTCGAACTCGCACTGTCATGCTGAGGGTTAATGACGGAAATACTCATCTCCACAGAGACGTCGGTCTGGGTACCTGTGTCTTGTGCTTCACCAAGCTCGAGCTCAGGCTCTGGATCGGTGCCAACACCTGCCTTAAGTTGATCGAAGTGGATGACTTAGGTCAGGCCACCCGGGGCACAGATCAGGTAGGTCACGTCTGACTTCTTACCTACTACCACATAGGGACCTTTCCACTGGTAACTCAGTTTACTTGATACATTTACAGAATGTCTGGTATCGTGAACCCAATCCATTTTCCCACCTCATAAGAGTTTCCATGTGATTATGCCAGGTTTTCTGGCGCCGATGTACAGTGGAAATGGAAATGGTAATGAATATACATCTTTCACACTCTTGTCATTTAGGCGACGGTAGTCAATGCAAAATCTGCAAGGACTATAGGACTGTATTCCCGGTGTCGATGGAGTGGCATACTAGATGAGTTTCTCCCAGGTCTAAATCACCTGATGAGAAACTGTCCCGGTACCTTTATAGTAAATGACGCACATCCCACTTGTTGTGGCATGCAAATATAAATCATGTAGATGTTCGAGTAGGCAATCATCAGACAGCGCCATAGGTGTGTGTGCTGGGGTGTGTTTTCACCTAGATCACTTCCAACAAATGGCCACAGTGAACGCCTGGTATGAGTGTGATAGCATAAGCTGTGTCATTGAATACATGGAAAGATATTTGATCTTTCTTGATGGTGGTCACTAAAATGCATGGACTAACACATTGGGAGGCTAGCATGTATTCAGGGTCAGGTTCCAACATGGTCATGTGTTGGCGAAGGTTTGGTGCAGTGGCCCCAAGAATTTACTCTTGGCCTGGCTCAACTGTGGCCGTAGAGGCCAATGTCAATGCACATGTGTCATACATTGAGGACTCCAGTCCTAAGGGTATATGGTGGTCGTATATTTCGAGTTTCTGTTGTCGGCAGTGTATTACAGCTTCACTGGTACTGAGAAAGTCAGCGACAAGAAGGGCATCATTTTAGATAGAGGCGATGACAACCCATTTTATGAATTGCATCTCCTCTACCTGGATCACGATGCTTACTATTCCAGCCACTGAAACGATAGTGCCGGTGGCTGTTTGCAGGAAAATGGATGTTGGCCTAAGTGGGGACCGTCTATGAGGTGGGATGCTCTCATATAGGCGTTTGTTGAATACGGCGATGGAGGCTCAAGTGTCCATGGTGGCACTGGTGTATATGCCGCCAAAGAGACAGGTACACTTTTATATGGTTTTGTGCGGCGTTCGAGAAAAAGTTTCCAGGCTAATGCCCTGGTTATCTTCCTCTATGGCAGTCAGATCTTCTATATAGAAGGCCTGTTTGGTGATCGCCTCTGTTAAAGATATAGGTGGCTGAGTGAGGAAAAGGGCCGACTTGTCTGAGCTGTTCCAAGCTTTGTGTTAGTGGAGATGGAGCCGAGGGTAGCAGCTGGTATGAGAGAATTAGCGGCGCTGGTACAGAGTTTTAGTTGTGCCACCCACTTAGGACAATGCATCATCTTATGCTTCTTAGAAGCGCAGAAGTAACAGTGCCTGATCCATCGCCTATTTTTATGCTTGTACTTTTTAACTTTCTTTGTCCATTTAGGTGGATGACTGGAAGAATCTGATTCACTACTATTGCAACTAATGGATGTGGTGGGTGAAGGTTGTGGTATGCTTGTGTTGCAAACCACTACAGGGCGTGGTGTGTGGTGCCACTTTGGTTGGGAGTGATGCTAGGATAAACGTTGATTCAGTTGAGGGTGTTTTTACAAAGGAAAGAGGGGACTCTGTTTTCAGCTTGGGCAAGAACAGCTGTTGCTGGAGAAAGGGTTGGCGTCGGTACTTTTGGTGCAGTGTACGCCGCGGGTACTGGCGTTGGCAAAACCATAGGTATTGGCGTGAAATAGTGAGTGGTGGTAGGTGTGATTGGAGTTGGTAATGGTGTTGCTGTCTTAGGTTGTTGGTGCCGATGGTCTGTGTTGAGCCATGGCGAGTGGCTGACACACTTTTTGGTGCCCAAATTAGTTTAATGCTTGATCCGGCTGCGGCGTGGTACAGCCTTGAGTGGTGGTGTTAGAGGGGAGCCTGTTCGGACATCACTCCCTCCAGTGGCCAGGCTGTCAACATTCGAAACATCCATCAGGGGGTGCGTGCGATGTTCAGTGCTGCTACTGTAGCGGATAGACCTTGCAATGGTCTTTTCGTGGTAGCCATTATTGTTGCATCCAGGGCCATTATTACAGCCCCCTCCATGGGACTGGCCCTGGCCTCTGCATCATGATGCTTGTTGAGATTGGTTATGATCTGGGGATATTCCTGATGCACCAATACTTCAGCAGGTCTGGCCGAAGGTGATGCAGTGTTGGTGGTGTTAGTTGGCGCCATATATTCTACCTCATTCACGGGATGATTCTGGTGCTGCACATTCTTCTCTCACTCCAGGAAATTCTCTATCCTTATGGCAGTTGCTGTTAAGGTGTGCAGACTGCCATGTTCTAATAGGAACAACCTTTCATTTAGGGCCGGCTTGGTGCGTAAGGCGTTTCTGACCTTATCTAAATGCAAATGAGTTACTCCTTCTAGGTTGGTATTTGGGTATGTCCTCATAACTAGGTGCCATATTCTGCTGGAGAGCTCGGAAAGAGTTTCATTTGGGCGCCATCTCACATTCTTTAATTGTATATGGCTGGTCTCTCCCAGACCTGTATTGCCAAAACGATCAGAGAGTTCAGGGGGCTGTGTAGGTTGGTGAGGTTTCTGACCGAAGGTCAACCAAGACCTGCAGTGCCTTGCCAAACACCTTGGCAGACAGATACCTGCCCATTTGTTGATCCATCCATCGGTTAGTTCGGCTGATTATTTCGAATTGGAACAGGTAGTTTTCCCAGTCACCTTCCCCACTGAATTCGGGGGGAAATTAATTGGCCAGTGCTGTGGAATGGTGTGATAGGTGCAAAGCTTGGTGGAATGGTGGGACGAATGGGTGCAAATGTGGAAGGAGTGGGTGAATAACTTGGGCGTCTTCGATGATGGTGTGGTAGTGTGTATGACCTATTGTAGCCTCCTGGCATATGCACTGGTCTGCCAGACATTGCTGTTCCACGGCACTGCAGGTGCGTGGCATGGCGGGGCGGGATAGCTGGTTAGCCGCAGATCTCAGGGTTGCAGAGCAGGTGTTTCACGTTGCCGGATCATACAGAAACCGACTTCGAGAGCCAGTGGAACATTCACATTCCAGTGGGGCCGTGCGACCATCGCCGCCGAAGTTGAACCTCACTGTTTCGTCCACACTGTTGGTGTCACCGGTGTGATGGTTCCACAGCTCCATTTTATGGCCGAGAAATAATATTAAAGATACATACAATAATTAATGTGGTAGCAATCAAACAATCATACTCGGGTGCTGCTGCCTGGGAGGATGTCTAGTACATGGGGCCGGGTTGATGACTCATAATCGTGGTCCTCGCCAGAGGTACCATGCAGAGTGAGATCCGTGAGGTATCCCCGTAAAGGAAGGTCCTAGCGCGGCTACTTAGCCAGTTTAATATAATCCAAATTAACCCCTATGGAACATTATTTTGTTGTGAGAGGAAAATGCCTCACGTGGGCCTCCGTCACAGGAAAATGCCTTCAACGCTGAAGTGGAGGAAGAGAGATGGCAAAACCAAATTATGTAAACAAGTCAACCTAGTGAAGCTATATGGGTGTTGTGATACACGCTGTTTTATCTGAAGCCACCTTCAACACCGCCATCCTATATGAGTTCCAAGATTCTGTGTTAGTAGTTGCCGCTTTATTTTTGCGAACCTTCTGCTAATTCCTACCCTATCTTTTAGTTGTTGGGTCCAAGTCTAGGTTTAGCTGCAATTGGCAATGTAGGCTAACTACCTTTTAATATATAAGTCTGACAGGCGAGAATGTGTGGTGACTATGAGGCCACCCTACGGAACATTCCCCCTCAGTAGACGCATGCGTACCTATCATGAGATGAGAGTTCCAGAATCATATAACGATCCTGTCACCATCAGGTCATGACCACACATAACATCACAAGAACAAATAACGGAACATAAGTGTTTGAGAAGCACATTCAAGTTTTTACGGTGGGGACAAAGATGCAGCTATCTAACTATAGTGACCTTCCACGAAGGGCGTGGTGGGCTCTAATACCACATCCAGTCACTGGTAGAGTTAGATGGAGAGCTGGACCTTTTCCGTCATGGGTGTGTCAGCTAGGGATTGTTACTGATCCGTATCCAGGGAGCTAACATTTACCTGTCAATAGGGTTATGTAAAATCGCCCAGAGATGCACTGCAGGCCAGTAATTAATTATATATATATATATATATATATATATATATATATATATATATATATATATATATATATATATATATATATATATATATATATATATATATTCGCAGTGCTTCCTACTTTGGCGGGGTTTTCTAAATAAAATAAAAGTAAGGCAATAAATAATGTTATAATAAGACAAAGTACCTATTAGTCATCGGTACGGAAGAAGTCTCATATTCACGATATTTGAAAGCATAACACAATTTGGAATGTGAGATGGAACGATGCAGAAGTTAGTTACCAGGAAAATACTGCAGTCATACTACTGATATGACGCATTCTCAGGAAAAGTGAAGATGGTCCTTCACGGAGGAAGATCGCTAGTAGATAGTCAAGTTCACATAGAAAGTTATTAATTTAACTGAATCTTCTAAAAAGTTCCATACTGGAGCGGAACTTGAAAAGCGCCCTACAGTTCTTGACAGGCTATGCAAGAATGTTAGTTAATGCGGATGCATTCTGATGGTCCACAAGATGGGATGCATCGAATAGCTCACATGATGCATCAAGCAATGTTCCCATAACTTTGTCAAAAGGCTAACACATGATGTGTGGATTAATTTCCACCACTGGTTGCATTGAACGGCAGATCTGGCAAGTCATCACCGAGTACGTCACCCAACCCATATACTGGACGACAAGCTACATCGGGGCCAAAAGGCCCATCCGCTCGAAAGGTCCCTTTGCAGAAGTAATGGCTTGGGCTACCTGACTTTACTTTGTTTATTGCCCTCGGGTGATATCTTCATGGGAGCTTACAAAAACTGCAGTTGCCGATGTAGTGGCTTGTGTCCCAGAGGCAACGAGTCTGAAAACCGAAAGGATCCGCAGCAGGATATCTGCGTTATGCAATGCAGTCACTTGCGCTCGTTCTCTCAGACCAGGCACCTCACCACCACATGAGTGCTCTCGAAACTGATTTTTCGACCCCTTATATACTGCCTGTGACGTCACAGATGGAAAGCCTCAGCCAATCAGCGAGCGTGCTTCAGAGGCAGGGAGGCGGGTCACGTGACACGCTATATAGTACCTATGTACTGAGAGCATATATGCGCCAAGCCTATGGGGTTCAATATTTTGAAAATAGAATAAGTGGGCTCATTTAGCCATAACTCAGCCAGTTCTTAACCGATTTAAAAATGGTAAACAGATTTGGAATCCTCGCTTCATCTTGGTGGTGATTGAGACCATGAACGGCGAGAAAGATGCAAACTGAAATGATTACGTGTACAACGCGGTACTGAGATGCTTTTTCTGCCCAATACTAACACGCATTGTTAAGCAATCTCTGATGCCCGCGCATGTGCGCTACGTGGTTTTACGGACTTAGTCATTTTGCGATCCATTTGTAATCGGCTCTACACATGCTTATCATCCTACCCAGGGGAACATGCTCAGAATGCACCTGGCCCGGCCGCCCCCTACCCAGACTAGCTGCGATGGTCCGTACCTGACCGGTCGATTCGCGCTACACCACCCTCTCCTAGTTTGGCACATGTAACGAACGATACCACCATTGTAGATGGAAAGTACAGGTCACATGCTAGGTGAGAATTATAGACTCCTTGGGTAGGCGAATGGTCACGAGGAGTAGTGATGCGAGAGATGCGCAGATTATTAGAGAAGGCACATAGGCATGAGAAAGAGTTTGGGGAGGGCGGCATAATTTTTATTTTGATTTTTGGCCTAGTATTTATTTTTCCAGGCCTTTTTCTATTTTTTTTGTTTCATGCTACAGTGCATGCTCTTTTATTTGGTTTATTACTTTGATTATAGCTAAAACAATAGCTCGCATGGGCGTTCTCTTGGGTGACGGATAATTAATTTTCCGTGGAGAACGCCTAAGTTCCAACATACCAGAATCAAGTTATTGTATAAAAATAAGTACATAGAAAAATAAAGATATATATATATATATATATATATATATATATATATATATATATATATATATATATATATATATATATACACCTGCGCAAAAGTTAAGCACCAGCAAAAACAATAGAACGTAGAAACATGATGGTACAACTAGGCTGCCATACTTTTGTCCCCGCGTTAGCTGACATAATTCCAAGTACGAAATGCACATGCATGCATGACTTCACGCCGCTTGATGTCCGTGCGTGGCGGGAAACAGCACACGTGTTCAGTTATGTAAAAGTCCAGTTTGAGGTGTAGAACATTACATACAGATTTATGCGACAAGATTAGGAATTTTGTGTTCATGACCGTGGTTTATTTGTACAGAGAGAATTAGCTCTTGATTGTGAACCGCTATGGCAAGACGAAGGTTAAGTGATCGTGTGAAATGGCAAATCATAGGCATGCATACCACTGGTATGTCATGCAGAGAGATTGGCAGACAGCTGAACATTAACCATACTGTAATCAGTCGTTTGATTGCAAAACATGGGCAAACTAACGAGGTGAAGGACAGGCCTAGATCTGGAAGACCGAAGAAGACTACTGCCCATGATGATCGAGCCCTAGTACGCCTTGTTAGGAGATCTCCATTCACCAACAGCTTCCATACTGGATAGAGTTGTGGTCCCTCATTTTGTAAATCATGCACCTGGAACCCACCCTATATTCATGGATGACAACGCCCGACCACATCGTGCTAGAGCTGTGCATGAATACCTCCGCCAGAATGCCATCGAAACCCTACCATGGCCAGCAAGGAGCCCTGACATGAACCCTATTGAGCATATCTGGGACATTCTGGGAAACATGGTGAGAAGGAGGGATCCTCCTGTGCGGAACCTACAGGAATTAACAGACGCACTCCATCTTGAATGGCAACGAATACCACAATGGCGTATCAGTCGGTTGGTGACCAGCATGAGACGTCGTGTCCAGGCCGTCATCCAGGCACAAGGTGGATATACCCGGTATTAATAATGACAGTCTCAAACTCGTGCACAGATGTTAAACTTCGTTTTCAGACACCATTAATGACAATCTAGCCACGTGTGTCAACTGTAGGGCAATAGTTGTCAGTTGTGTCAACGTAACCATATTCAGGCCTCGTTTTCAAGTTCAAACAAAAACATACAGTGTTTCCCCACCATCATAATCAGCATTCCTCTAGTTGCATTATTACCTCTTGCACTAAGATGGATGGGTACATAAATGTGTATGCTATTGCTTTCTTCATAGCACATGAATATACCCTCGCATGTGCGTAAAAATAGGGTGGTGCTTAACTTTTGCACAGGTGTATATATATATATATATATATATATATATATATATATATATATATATATATATATATATATATATATATATATATATATATATATATATATATGTAAGGGAGCTAATCGTATGAATTGTATGTCACAATTTTATGGACGTTGATTGGATAGTGGCGATCGAAAGTGTAAATTGTCAACTTTCTGACGGGAGTTCTAAAGCCTAATTTTTTAACGATTTCCTAGAAGAATTTATGGGGAATATGTTCCTTAAAAAGTTTCAGTCCACTTACATGGTTCGAAGGGTCAAATTTGATCTACAGGGCTTTAGTAATTATAGGATTTTTCAATATTTGCAATCAGCCTTTAGTAGAGTAATGAAGAAATATGCAACGAACGAGTGATAAAATTCAAAATCAAATGTTTACTTTCTTTCTTTATAATGTACAATTTTTATAATTCTAATAATACCTAATCCTAAAATTATCCTATATGTAATGGTCCAAAATTTTGAAGAAGTTGACAAAACCTTTAATTTTTCATTAACTTAAATTCCTTTCATTGATAACTTGACATCCAAACTTCCAGTGTCCAAATTTTATTGCATCGATTCACTGACTGATCAATGACACCATCTCTGCTCCGGTACAGTATTGAATTTACATGAGTAAAATTTCTTCCCTCACTGACCCCCTGAACAACCATAAAAAAAATATATCAAAGAATTTATTAGATCAGTTATCATCAACATTTTAAAATACGTTTCCATGTTTGCGAATGTATATTCAATAATGTGTCAACATTTTATACATGCACATACATGGCGGCAAGCATGTCAATTTCAATTTCAAGGAAACACCAACTATAAATAATAGGTTCTTATACTATGTTGAATCACTGTATTATTATAAATTCTCAGATTAAGGCGGCAGCCATAGTAAACTTGAAAGATCAATGACTTAGAGGGCGGCAAATCAATGTCAAATAATTTCACAATTTTCCTGCCATGGAGGTTCCAAAATATAATAATCCATGTGAAGTCATTGACTATCATTTTCTTCTCAATTAGTAAGATTTTGAAAATAATGAATATTCAATCACCTCAGAACAAAGATAGTAACTTAATTAGACTTTCATATCTTTCCACATATTTCTGAACTGGATATTACATGGTAGATCACACCAAGTAAGAGCAAAGTCATGATTCCATATGATTACGATGTTTCAATATACACCAAATACTTCTCTACTCTGTCACATTTCATCGCCAAATCTTTCAAAGAGAAATACAATCCCAAACGCAATGTCACCCCGGAACATAATTGATTTTTATCAATAATGTTTCAAGATACAGTGAGTCACAGATTACATCCATCCATTTTAAACTCAATATTCTTTTGGATATGGGCTGGACTATAGAAAACCTGGGATAACAGCTTATAGATACCGATATACCAATTCAAATCTCTTTAGAGTAACAAGGTCAGTACAAGTTTGAAAATAGATTACATCAATACAAATATAAATCTGAAATCTCATGTCAAAATTCTTAAACTTCTATTTAAACTAATGTATGAACTGGTGTTCATTGTTCAACCAATTTGGCGGAAGGTGATGCTGTCCTATACAGCAACATATTCCCCAAAAAAACATTGAAAAATGCACACAAGTTCCTTAGCCTTTGACAACATAAAAAGGTAATATTGACATCATTGTGCCATGGGTTTAAAGCCGAATTTAAATTAACTAGTTTGATAGCAATCTAAAATATTTCCTAAATGCAATTTTCACATTTATCCCCAAATTAAATGAGATATTCGCAAACCATTGTACCTGTCATTCGTGTCTCTGGTCTATTTCGAGTCATCACAATATTAGATGAAATTCTGAAAACAATTCAACTACAAATTGGGAGATCCCAACTTTGAAGTAAAATTGTTCTGCAAAATTCCAATTTTACAACAGCGCCATTGGAAACCTATAGAAAGCCTTCAACCAATTGTGTTCAAGATAAACATTGATGATACTTTTGAAAACACTTTGACTGTGCATTCCGTTTCCCAATAGTCAATGGAACTGAACAGGCAAGCTGTCCAAAGTATATTCAAATCCAAGTCATTCACAAACACTCTAAGTTACCTCAATCTAATCCTGATAAGGATTTTACCATCAACCAAGATTGCAATCAAGCTCAAATGATCAAACATCAAATCCCAGCCACAATCAAATTGTAGCCATGAATAGCTTCCTAGATGGAAATTCTGTCCGCAGAAACGTTAAAATCCTTTAATATCTAGGTCACTCTGACATTGTTGTCAATAAACAGCTTTTTAACAAAGATGAACATTGAAAACCGTGTCAAACTGTCGTCCAAATGCAAATATCAATTTTAGCAAAACTTCCTACCAGACAGAAACTTCCCATGTCATTTCCCAAAATCTACAGCGCTTACCGGAATATACAGGACAAGAATGTCAGGTCCGACACATCACCGCTTCAGCATTTTATTACCCATCACGCAACAACATACGCCTCACCCTGTAAAGAATGAAACAGGAGTAAATTATCTTTGTCTATAACAAAACGAACAATGTACAATCCTACAGTCTATTTACTTCAAGACCACATGCTTCTCACCAATTTAATCTTTGACTGTGACTTCATTCTATATTACTGGCTATCGGGGACAGCTAATTTATTATTGAGTATTTTAAATCAATAAAATCAAAAGAGTTTACCATTCTAAAACAGCAACTCTTCTGAAGACTTTGATTAACAAAACAACCAATAATTTAATGCTTATTTCAAACTTTCTTCCAAACTTATATTGGATATCTGGACACGGTATTCCATATCAAGTAAACATCATTTCTTATTCAGAGTTTCCAAAATCAGGACTTCCTTTTATCAATACATGAGAACTTTAATTGTCAAAATCACGGCTTGATCTTATCAATACATGAGAACTTTAATTGTCAAAATCAGGACTTCCTTTTATCAATACATGAGAACTTTAATTATCATAATTTAAATAAATTGCTCATACATAGCTACACAATTTATTTATAGTTTGCTTTACGGATTTTCGTCCCTAATGAATACAATATTTAACACGACCTTTCAGCTTTAAATGTTCAATCATGTTACCATCAGGACCTATTTAGAATTTGATATTGGCATAGCATCCATTGCTATGCAAACTATAACTTGTATGGCGAATAGAAAAAAATGTCTAAGTTTTTCGCCGATACATTTCAGTGCAAACAAATAGGAGCTGTTGAATATTTTGAAATTATCATGGCTGCCAGTCATTTAGTCATGTTAACCCAAAATTACCCAACAAAATACTGCATACATTGTAAAGAATATACATTTCCAGTGATCTGGCCTTAAAAGGGTTAATGATAGCAATTTGAAAATCAATGATAAATTCCAATCGTGTCCTAATCTTTCATAGCAGATACAACTATGCATGTCGCAGAATGTATAGCCACTACTAATTGAGAGGTGATACGATATATACATTCTGTTCTGAATATATAATACAAGCAAACAAATGCCCTGAAAACCAACACAGATTTACACCTCTATTCACAATCCATTGACATGCATTTACTATGCATATGCAGACACTCTACAATAACTTAATATTACGGGCAAATGGGGTCATATTTAACAACAATACTATGCTAGGAATGTAAACCGAGCAGACTACTGTTCCCAATAACAACACCAGATCTCTCACGCAAATAATATAAGTAACCTATATGACATATACCGGTAGAAGTGTAACTTAACATCTGATACGATTCCCTGATTTTGAAGTGAGCATATCCCGTGAAAACCTTAAAACCTCATATTTTAAATACATTCAATCATTCCCTCCGAATACGCTAATTACCTGGCTACCGTCTACCGATCGAAATAATGACGTCATAACCTCTGGCCGATGACACTATTGATATGACATTTTACCACGGATTAAATTCGGAGCTAGTTATAGTTTACCGGAAATAAATCCCACGGGTAATTTGCATATTAACGGTCAATACAAGATTAAAATGATCAATTTAGTTACCAGGTTTAATCATGTTTCATTATAATATCAATGTACCGCTACGAACAGGCCACTCAAATCAGTTCATTATCGCCACTCTACAAGCTATGATTAATAACCAATTCGAGCTCTACAAATTACCCTAGCAACGTTACACATACTCACTATGTAATTTGATCCCGGTACCGGTTTTTTTTTATACCCTTCCCAAAATCTACATTATGGCGTTTCTTCAACAAAACAATCGCCCCGACAATTATTTTAAAAACTACTGGCGACTCACCCGTCACACACGTCTGCGGCTATCTCGTTATCCAGTGGCTCATCTTCAGTCACAACTGATTGATCGAATTAACGGATTGATGTTGTCTGCTGACAATTGTTTGTTCAAGTGCCCCTAAATCGCACTCACACCTTACCATCTCAACTCTCACCCGAAATCGACACCTGTCAATCAATCCACCTACACATCACTAACATTCCAGCCTTTTGCCAATCTCATTTGCATATCAAAACCCGAGCTTGATGAGGAAGGAAAAAACCTGTTTAACCCCTTCACCCACAGACACTAAAATCGAACACATTCCTACGTTAGCGACATTACACATTGCGTGAAGATGTTAATTCATGAATTACCTACGCAATTCATTTACAGGGATAATTGTGATTACAACTTAATCTTAAAAAAACATAGAAACGCTCATTAAAAAAACACATCCATTATCCTGCCGTAAAAGGGTCATTGACGAGATTGATATTTACACCAAACATAGATATAGACAGGACTAGACCACGCGAGACAGATAACTTTGCAAAAATACAAATGACAAATTTGATTAATTACCTCCCTTGTATTTAACTAACCAAATTAACCCAGCAGTTTTAACAGTTATCTCCCTTGCACTGTTACCTAACCAGTAACACTCAATGTAATACCAATGAGAAACAATGAACCATTTACTATGTTACATATATATATATATATTTATATATATATATATATATATATATATATATATATATATATATATATATATATATATATATATATATATATATATATATATATATATATATATATATATATATATATACATACATATCATAAGTTTAAAAAAAGTAAATTACGTATGCATGTCGATATGCCAACCAATATCCATCTTGTTATCTGAAACAGGAAGAAAAAAAATTAGAAAAATAGTATGATAACAATAATGTTTTTAAAACATTAGCAGCTATCAGGCATCCCCAGAAATAGCTAGGATGGTATGATCAGGATAATGACATGTTTGCTGTGGTGTGCTGCGTACTTACATCATATAGTGTGCTTGCAGCATAGGGATCCCCAGCAATTATTGGTGAGACACAGCTATGCGATAATTAGCATACATGTGTAGGATGACCATGGTGAGTGTAGGGACGGGGTTTCAATTTTAAAATCTTTCAATAATAATAAGAATAGTATTTCAAAAATAAACATAATAACCATAATTCACTTTTCCGCACAACTCAATTAACATTCTGCTGAAGCCGCGACAGTAATGGCCTTAGGTATCGGCTGAAAGGTTACCCCAACAGGTTTGGGTACCGCGATCTGCATATGCAGGACATGGTTGATGAAGGCGAGATGCTGAAATACTTTCGGTGACATCTTCCGCACTGGTGTCAGAGGAGGTAGCGGATAGATTTGGAAAAGTTCTTTCTAGCACATGAGGTGTCGACGTTGGTGTGATGTGATGAGCTGATGTGGTGCTGGGTGTCTGATCGGTCATGGTGGTCACTGTCACCATGGTGGTCATCGCAGTGGTTGTGATCGTAGCTGGCGCAGATTTTTGTCTTCAGAATGCGGTGATGAGGCATGATGAAGTAGTGCTGGTGGTGAGTTTCAGGATTTTGGCGGCCTGAATAAATATGCTGGCGGATGTATGCGGAATTGCTCGGATGTCTGGTTGGTGCATACTGATGCAGCATTTCCCTGAGTACACTTTATATGGGGTAGTGACCTTACGGAGAGTGGGATCTACGGATGCTGTGTGAAGAGTGCTGGTTGTGGGTGTTGACGTGCTGACTGTGGTGGAAGTAGTGCTGCACGATGGCATTGTCGTCATACTGTTTCCTTGGACAGGTCCCTCATCGATGGTTAAATCTGGTGGAGACATGGAACTGTCGGAAATGTTTTGTAAAGTTAAAGAAAGCCTAGGCACAGTCACTATCGGTACACTTGTCACAACTGATACTGGGTGAGCGATGGTGGCTGTTGATGTAGTCAGAACTGAGGGTGCTGCCGGTGCAGTTAGTGTAGTGGTCACGGGTGTGGTGTCTGCTGCTGTGGTGGTAACTTCTGAAATGGTTGCTGGTGTTGTCGTTGCAGTGGTGATGGAATGCGGAGGAGTAGGTTTGTGTCTCTTCATTCATTTTGTTTTGACCATTGTTCTGATAGGAATTACTTCATGCAGTGTACGAGCTTCAAACCTTGGAACTGTAATGTCAATAGGCTCGTCCAGCTCCCCGGGCGGAAGATTAACCACCAGAACACGATGATTAGACATGGAGGTGTGAGTCACTCTGTACCGTGTTGACAAAAATTAAATATTTGCAATCTGAACAAAATGCGCATTGAGGAAGATAGTGTCAGTTGAATGTCAAATCTGAGTTGCGGGAAAATCCGCGTTTACACGGCTATCCATTATATAATAATGAAACACAGGGAAATTTCTTCACCAATCTTTTTTGGGTTTCATCTATCGAGCTGTCAGACAAAGCCAGATCTTCCGCAAGAGACATTTTTATTTCCGGATTGTTGTTATGTGCGGGACCGTAAAACACCCGGCCTATTTTTGTGTTTCTTCATAACTTTCCTAAGGGCCAATTAAAGTAATAAGATAAAGATTTAGCAGAATTTAGCAGTAGCCTAATGCCCGATCTTTCCTAGTGTTGAGTTTCAAGGGAAGATGAATTTTCCGTATGCGATCTCCTCCATTTATAGTTTTTGGTGACGTCACAGGAGGGCGAATGTCCACACCCAAAGAGTTTGGGGTGAATCGGTCAGGTCCGTAAAAGGATTCTACCAATTTTATTCTCCTGGAGTCAGATTTAATATTCCCTTCGTAATTAGAAGGCAAATATAATTATATGAATAAAGGCGAATTGCATATATCTCCATGTAATGGAAAATCGGGCCTCCGATCAACATTAAAATCGGGAACTACTTATTCCTGTGGATGCTCACCTTTTAATTAGTGTGAGTAGGTTTCCAAGTTAGATACTTATAAACTCGCCTGTTCAAATTTCAGGCTGGAATGCCCGATGGGGTGGGGAGAGAGTGATTACGTCAGCGGTCTGTGACCCCGACCCATCACCTCTCGCCTCCTCCATCACACACATGGTCACTACGTGGGAGAGCGATTCGTGCGTTTATTGTCTTTTGATCTAATTTACTGGAAAACAGTGGTGCCGATCACGTGGTTTCTTGTTTTGTAACCACGTGGTTGATTGGACAAGGTGTGCCCGTTGCTATTAGCGTTGCTGATTCTTATAAATTAGTGCGAAAAAGTTGAAACATATCTTCCTGAATATCTGTTCCTTAGAACAGCGTCCCTATTTGTGTGTGGGGTTTTTTTATCAGCGCACTCCTTCCTTTCCATGTATAGTATATATTATTCCAGCACTTGTTGATTGTTGAGCGGAACTTGTAGGTAAGAGAGTTTTTGAAACTTCTCTTGTGTTTAAACTGTTCAAGTTTTGATGCTGCATCGCCAGCCCGCGTATTAATGATGTAATGATTTGTAGTCGCGGTGGAACATTTTTAATTCCTAATCAAAATTATAACAGTTTAGCTGTCTGTAATTTATTGTTCGGTTTAAACATCCATTTCCTGTGGATGTCAAGTATACTGACCCCGCCAAGCAGGAATGTATTTACCGGGTGGGCAGACTGCCAAGCATCCTCCTCGATGGGTAGGCCTAGTCTCATCACACCTAGACACAAACATAATTATTACAGTACAACTTGGAAAATTCATGTCACAGTTTAAATAATTACAATTCCGTCGTATGGGTGTCTGTGTTTCTGTCGTGTTGATGTTGTTTTTAGATACACGTGGCTGGTTTTCTTTGGATGAATCCGGCACTGTCGTGTGGTGTCAAAGTTTTAATGCAATTGGGGGAGAGGCTCTGTGGTGTTTGAGATGATAACTTTATCGGATATTGAATGTATTCTCTCTGTAATGGCCGAGTCTTAAAAAGACGGGACAGGGGTACTTAGAGGAGGGATGACCAAGACGGGGGGGGGGGGGGGGGGGGCTGTCGTAACTTGAATCAGACCATTATCGAATTTCACTTTCTGTGCTCGTACTAGCTACCGACGACAGACTGTGGTCATCCGGCTCTTTCAATAAAAAGAAATCTGTTTTACGTGTATTTGAAGTATGTGTCTTTTAGCTGAGGTGTGTCGCTTCCGAGGGGTGGGGGTGTCCTGGCGGTGCATACTGTTGATGGTTACAATGTTTTCCTCCTCACTGTATGATCAGTTTTCTGTATACTGAGGTGGGAGAGTGCTTGCAGAAAATGTTGACTTGTGCTTAGGATGGTAGCATTCTGTTGTAGGGAGGTCGGGGTTGCTGCATGATGTGGGTGTATTGCGAGGTGGGCCGGGTCTGTTGCTATGTGGAAAAGTAGTCTTTGCAGAGGGTGATGAGCTCACTGCATTTCTGCGCTAGGGGATGTTACGGAAAATGTATCTCTAGCTTTTTCTGTTACAAAAGTTAGGTGCATGCTGATATACTGTTGATGATGTTCCCAGTTTGTAACGAATAATCTGTTTGTTGCAATGGGGTGTAGAATGTTTCCATTATATCTCCTATAACCGGTCATGTATGTAGTGTTCACGCATTAAATAATTGAAATATTCAGCCTTGAGGGCAGGTGTGGTTCTGTGGCTTCTGTCATTTTGTGTCTATGTGATGTTCTGACTGCTCACGGGGGGGGGGGGGGTATGATGAGGCGGTTATGGAGGGGTGGGTGTGCCTCAGATGGGGGATGGACATCTCCCATTGCACGACGGTTGGTACCTGGTCATAGTTTTTAGGTACCGGGAAAGATTGAGCCGAGAGTCTACTGAACAGGCCGCCTGCCTGCCCATCACCAGCCATGGGGATGGCTGTGGTGTGGGAGGTTCCCTCGTCTGAAACAGTAGTCTCTCTCATATCTGAAGATGGACAGTCAACAGACGACGAGTGGAGTATGAGAAGGATGGGTCTTGTCATGTCCGAGCTTGGTGTGGAAATTAGAGATGCCAATTGGAGTGGGGGTGGTGTCACAGACGTGACTTGGATGGGTGTTGGGTTGGCGGTTTTGTTTCTTGGACAGGGAGTGCTCCGAGCTGTGCTACATATTATATGTTCCAACCCGCAAGAGGCATAGCTTGGGACAGCCTCATCCTCCGCTTGTGGCAACTCTATAATTGTGGTAATATCATGAAGTTGTGGGAATGGGGAGAGGTCGGCGGAACAACTTTCCCGTCCGCCCCCTTGGACAGCACAAACGAGAAAGTCTTCAAATACGATTTCCCAGACCTTGTATACCCACTCTGAGGAGGGAGAGGGCGAGTACGTGCCTCTTCATCGTCCTCAGCAATAGCCGTTTGTTCACCGGACTCCTGGGCTGATAAAGGACTAACAGATTCCTTTGGAGGGCGTACACCCTCCTGGATCCATGCATATATCTTTCATGTCTGTGCATCCATTGCCTGTTCATGGGCGAGCTCCTCCGCATCCCAGTCTGTGCACTGCAGCTCAGGGAACACAGGAGCCGGCTGTGTTGTATGTGTTATGGTGGTGGCCACTTCTTGTTCACCCTTAAGCCCGATTCTGCTCAGGGCATAGGCATGTCCATGCAAATTGCCGGGATGGTGAACAACATTGCAGTTAAAGGCCTGCAGAGATTCCTGCCACCTCGCTACCTGGCCCTCCGGATTTTTTAGGTTTCTGAGCCAGCGTAGTGAGGTGTGATCTGTACATAGAGTAAATGGGCGTCCATACAGAAAGTGTTTATAGTACTTAACAAATCACACCGGCGCTAATAATTCTCGCTTAGTGGTTGCGTATCATTTCTCTGTCTTGTTCAGAGTACACGAACCAGAACACTGTACCTGCTCCATTCCATCTTGAAAACCTCACACTCACTCGTCCACTCGAAGGGCCGATCCTTTTCAGTGATTTTGGAAGAAGGTAGACACAATCTCACTGACGTAATGGATGTACTGGTGATAGTACTGGCAGAGCCTGAGGAAACTTCACATATCCACTACAGAAGTTGGCGCCTGCCAGTTTGCCACTGCCCGAGTTTTGGAAGGTTGAGTGGCCACTCCATCTGCCGATATCACATGTCCGAGAAACTCGACACTCTGATGGAAGAAATGGCACTTCTTGGGTTTGAGCTTTAGGTTGGCGGTACGAAACCATATTAAGACTTTGCCCAGGTTGGACAAGGTCTGCTCAAACGAAGGCCCAATATAGCAGAGACAGATTTCCCATTGCAGGGTGGTTAATACCTGCTCAATGAGACGCTCGAATGTTCCTGGAGCATTGCACAAGCCATAGGGCATCTTGCGGAACTGGAAAAATCCGTCTCTACAGATGAAGGCGGTCTTCTCCCGGTCAGCCTCATCCATGGCTACCTGCCAGTAACTGCATGTTAGGTCAAGGGTACAGACCCATCTTGCTTCGGACAATGAATCTAGTGCCTGATCTATACGCGGAAGCGGATATGCATCTTTGATGCTTAGATCATTACGATACAGAACTGCAAAGATCCATCCTTCTTGCCTGCAAGTACAATGGGACCGGCCCAGGGGATGTTGAGGGCTCTATGATGCCCATCCGCAACATGCCATTCACTTGTTGATGTGCCTCTGTCTCTTTATGTATGGGAGGACGACGTACCGGCTGCTACACAGGCTGGTTGTTCCCGGTGTCAATGGAGTGACGCACGAGGTGAGTTTCTCCCAGGTCCATATCCACTGCGGAAAAACTCCTGGTCTTTGAACAGGATCGGTCATACACCACGATTGTGAGATTGCGTCAGTCCAACTGTGGCATGCAGATATGGTCATGCAGGCATTCCGGTATATTATCATCAGAAGCCGCTGTTGCTGTAGGTGTGTTGGGAGCTGTTTCCAGGGAAATCACGTCCACCAGATGGCCGCAGTGAACGCCGGGGACAAGCGTTATAGGATTGGCTGTTCCATTGAATACCTGGTAGGGTATATGTTTTTTGTTGGTGGTGTCCACTATCATCCGTGGACTTGCGCATTGGGAGGCAATCATATATTCAGGGCTATGTGTGTGTTATCTCCTAACTGTGGTGTGGTAGTCCATACAATTTCCTCTTGTCCCAGCTTGACTGTTGCGGTTGACGCTAAAATCACTGCACATGTATCGTACAGTGATGATTCTGGTCCAAGGGGTTTGCGATGGCTGTGTATGTCTAATTCCTGTTGTCTGTAGTGAATGACGGCTTCACTGGCGCTAAGAAAATCAGAACCTAATAGGGCATTGTTTTGGATAGAGGCGATGACAACTCGCTGAATGAATTGCATCTCCTCTATCTGTATTACGATGTTAATTGTTCTAGCCACGGGAACATCAGCCCCACTCCGTGGTTGTTTGTAAAAATATGTTAGAAGGCCTAAGGTGGAGGGGGGGGGGGCCTCTGATAAGGTAGAATGCTCTCATAGAGACGCTTGTTGAAGACGGTGATGGAAGCTCCAGTGTTCACAATGGCACTTGTAGATATTCCACCAAACAAATAAGTGCACCTATAGATAACTTTCTGGTGTGCTTGCGGAAGAGTCTCCAAGATTGGTGTCTGTGGAGCCTTCCCAGCTGCGGTGGGGCCTTGTATGAAAGTGGCCTGATGCTGATGATTTTGCTTGGGCGACGACGAAGCTGGGGGTAGCAGTGGTGCTGTATCTGAAGTTGATGGTGTGTGCTGTGAGTTGGTGTAGACAGTAGTTTGAATTGGACAAGAACAGAGCGGAGCTATTTCTGCCAGCCATTTAGGACAACGCATCATGGGATGTTTAGGAGATGCGCAAAATAAACAGTATTGTTACCACTGTTTATGCTGGTGTTTGTGGCGATGTCTTTTGCGGATCCATGATGTGGTGAGCTGGCTTCCGTCCATGTCACTACAACGGCTACTAGGTGCAGGAGATGATGATGATGGTTTGTGGGTGTTGTAGACCACCAGAGGGCACCGGGTGTTAAGTGCTGGGTGGTGGGTCATGGTGCGTGTATAAATGTTGTTTCAGTGGAGGTGCTACAACCAACCAATGTCGTTTTACTTAGGAAAGAGGGTTTAGTAGAAACAGTTATTGTGGCATTACAATTTTCCGTAGAGGGATGGATTGTCGGGGCTGTGGCTGTAGTGTGCATTGTAGGCCCCGGCTTTTGTGAAGCCATTTTTTGTGTAGCGTTCATACTATTTGTTGAATCCACCTGAAGTCGCTGTTGAAGGACCGAAGTTGAGCCGAACAGAGGGGGGATGGTTTGGACATCGGTCCCTCCAATGGCCCATCTGACCACATCCGTAGCATGTTTTGGGTGGTTGTGTGTTGGGCGTATTGCTGCTTGGTGGTGGCCGTGTAGCGTGTTGTGTCGCCACCACGGTGCTGAGTGTGGTGACCAGATTGGTGAGGGCAGAAATCTGCGTCGTGATCTCTTCTAACCTGTCATGTGTTGCCTGCCTATTGTTGCTATTCTGCTGGTTTCCACATCCTGGGGCATTGCCGTGGCCTCCGCGATGGGACTGACCACACCCTCTTCCTAGGGTGTGTGATCTCCTCAGGGAGGTGGTGCAGATTGTGTTGCGTTGTTGCTGTCGGTGTTAGTTGCTGTGTGTGGGTGGTCTGTAGAAGTGAGGATGTTCCCGTCATTAAGCTCATTGATGGGGTGCAGTTGACAACGAGTGTTTTTCTCCTGCTCAATGAAATTCTCGATGCATACGGCTGTCATGGTAAGAGTTTGATGAAGGCTCCCATGCTCCAAAAGGAATAGTTTTACCTTGAGCATCAATGAAAGTGTCTAAATGGAAGTCAAGTGACTCCTTCATGGTTTGTGTTGAGGTACGCTCTGGTGACGAGGCGTCGGATGCGGCTAGCTAATTTGGGCAGGGGTTCTTCCGCACATCTTAGGTTTTTCAATTGAAGATGGCTCGTTTCTCCCAATGCCATATCTCTGAACCTCTCGGAAAGAGTGCTTTCCAACTCTGTGTATGTGGGTGTGAGGTCTGACCTAATATCTGCCAGTACCTGCAGGGCTTTCCCTGACAGTTTGGCGGCCAGATACTCCCCCATCTGTTGATCCATTCACCTGTTTGTACGGTTTATGATCTCGAACTGGCACTGGTAATTGGCCCTGTCACCCTCCATACTGAATTCTGGTGGGAGGATGACTTGGCCAGTGCCATGATACGGTACAATGGGCGCGAATCCAGGTGGGGTGGGAGGAGAGAATGTGGTAAATGTGGATGAAGGTTGGTGTGGGTGAACGTGGTGCCGCATATCCTGGCTCCTCTGCACATGAGGGGGGATTCCAGTCTGTGAGGATCCATATGATAGGTTGGTACAGATGAACCCGGGAGCTTCTGCCTTGGTATAGGACGATGCATCGGTGGTGCTGTATTGTGCATTCGTTGAAGCGGGTCTGTAGGACATTGCTCGATTCTTCCTCGGTATGGCGGAGGTCCAGGGGAATGACGAGGCTGTTGAGTGTGGTGGGTGTTGGTGCCGCTTCTAGGATATGATGGCCATGGTGCTCACGCATTCCTATCTCCAAACTGCGGTACGGATGGGTAACAGGGAGATAAGGTTCGTGTTGGTGGAGATGCGGGCCACAGCGCTTGACGGGCTGGCCATTGGTCACAACAAAGTTAACATGGTGAACCACATGGGTGTGTAGGTTGCATAGTGTGCCACAAGAGGGGACTTCTCCGCTGCTGTCCATGATACGGCACATGTATAGTGCCTAACGTGGATGTCAGACAGGGTTATAAAAGATACACCCACCTGGGAGGCATCAGGAAAAGCCTCCTCACTGATCGGCGAGTACTCTTGTGGTCGTACTAATGGTGTTTCCTCTAATTCCGAATAATTTAGGTCGTCTCAAGTGAGTGCTTGGGCTGCCCTTCCATCACAGTATGCCACCTCTGGGACGGGAGAGTACAGATTGTAGTAAAAGGGGGACCGGAACATACGGGTGGGCATGGGTTCACTTTGTGTTCGAGCCCCACATTAGATTCCATTTGTAGCCTGCGGGCGTGCACGTTGATCCGCTGGATGTTCCCGTTCCTCGGCAAAGCAGGTGTGTGGCACAGCAAGGTATGATAGCTGGTTAGCTGCGGATCTCGGAGTTGCGGAGCTGGTGTTGCGCGTTACCGGATCATACAGAAACCAACTTCGAGAGCCGATGGAATGTGCGACCATCACCGCCAAAGTTGAAACTCACTGTTTTGTCCACGCTGTTGGTGTCACTGGTGTGATGGTTCCACGGCTCCATTTTAAGGCGGGGAAATAATATAAAAGATACATACAATAATTAATGTGGTGACAGTCAAACAAGCATACTCGTTTACTGCTACCTGGGCGGAGGTCTAGTACATGAGACCGGGTTGACGACTCATAATCGTGGTCCTCGCCAAAGGTACCGCACAGAGTGAGATCCGTGAGGTATCCCCATAAAGGAGAGTCCTAGTGCAGCTACTTAGCCAGTTTACTATAAACCAAATTAACCCCTACAGAACATTATTTTGTTGCGAGAGGAAAGTGCCTCATGCGGGCTTCCGTCACAGGAAAATGCCTACAACACCAAAGCGTAGGAAGAGAGATGGCAAAAAGGGCCTCTCTCTTATTAAAACCAAATTATGTAAACAAGTCAAGCTAGTCAATCTATATAGGTGTTGTGATGCACGCTGATTTATGTGAAGGTGGGGTGGATGATTTCCGAAGAATTCAACACTGCCATCGTATGTGAGTTCCAAGATTCTGTGTTAGTAGTTGTCGCTTTATTTATGCTAGCCTTCTGCTAATTCCTACCGTATCTTTTAGTTGTTGGGTCCAAGTCTAGGTTTAGCTGCAATTGACAATGTAAGCTAACTACCTTTTAATATATAAGTCTGATGGGCGAGAATGTTCAGTGACCATGAGGCCACCGTACAGAACATCCCCCTCAGTAGACGCATGCATACCTATCATGGGATGAGAGTTCCAGACTCATATCACAACCACACATAGCATCACAAGGACAAATAACGGAACATTTGAGAAGCTTTTAAAGTGGGGACAAAGATGCAGCTATCCAACTATAGTGACCTCCCACGAAGAGCGTGGTGGGTTCTAAGACTGCACCCAGTCACTGGTAGAGTTAGATAGAGAGTTGGATCCTTTCCGTCACTGGTGTGTCAGCTATGGATTGTTACTGATCCGTATCTGGGGAGCTAACATTTACCTATTGTTAGGGTTATGTAAAATCGCCCAGAGATGCACTGCAAGCCAGTAATTAATTACATATATTTTTTCGCAGTGCTACCTACTTTGGTGAGGTTTTCTAACTCTCCACCTACCGAGGATATGCAGGGGGTGTATGCGGTAATCGCCACTTTATTTCTAGCCACGCTGGAACCCCAATAGTTCCAGAGCTAACTCTACATAATGTGACGGAAGGAGATCCAGACAATTAATACGCCTGAAGGCTGGTGGAGTGTAGACAGAGACAATAACTCATTATGGAGACCTTACGGAAAATGGCCAATTTATACAATCTAAATGCATATCCGCTACTCTGGAAAAGAGACTAACACAAAATGTCTCCTACCGAGTAATCGTCCCTACTACTATACACCTATCCTATCGAGCTAGAACAGTCCAGGTTTAGTTGGCCGCGTGTCATGTTCGCATAATGAGAACATAAACAGCGACCTCAGTGAAAAATTGATGCTGTGCAGGGAACAAGGTGGTGCGGGTGTTGTTGTTGTTGTATAGTATAGCCTAGTGATGCTGCGGTCCAAGAGTTTTTATAATAAACAAAACAATTTAATATGGGTGGCTGCTGCCATATCACTAACTTTAGAAAATACAGTAAAAATAGAAGGTCACTCGACCTTGCAGTGCTTATGAGAAAAATGAGGATAATATATACATGATTATAATAAACTATAAAAATGTGGTCTCAAATGAACCTATTAGTCATCAGTATATGTTACATAAAGGTAAGACAATAATAATATAATTAGACAGCGTACCTATTAGTCATCGGTATGGAAGAAGTCCCATGTTCACGATAGTTGAGAGCGTAACACAATTTGGAATACGAGAATGCACGATGCAGAAGGTAGCTGCCGGGAAAATACTGCAGTCATACTACTAATACGGCTCATTCTCAGGAAAACTGAAGATGGTCCTTTGCGGAGGAAGATGGCTAGTAGATAGTCACATTCACATAAAAAGTTATTTATTTAACTGAATGGTATAAAAAGTTCTGTACTGGAGCGGAAGTTGAAAAGTTCTTGACAGGCCACAGAAGAATGTTAGTTAATGCGGATGCAATCTGACGGTTAAACCCCTACAAGAAGGATCAAATCCAGAGACAGGGAAGCCTTGCTCATGCGAAGATGAAGAAACTGCTTATGGGTTGGAGCCAGGCAACATGCTTTTCAGCATTTGTGGCATCTAATACATCAACAAAATCTTCATCTCACTCATACTCTCTGATTTGGAGGCTTCCATGGCAGGCATAGCTGGCATGGGGCACCTTTCTCTTCCGACCTAAACCCTATTTCTTCTTTAAGTTATAAAGCCAGCCTATCTTGGATATGAAGAAACTCCATGAGCAGCTCGTGTGACCATTGATCATAGATATTGCAACTGAAATCAAGGTCACATGAGCTGCAACTGGAGCACTCATGGCCACCAAATCGTTGCTTGACAAAGTGATGGCAAACAGGGCAGTTCTCAACATTTTTCTGATAAGACCTCAACAATGGGGGTTTTAGTCATTAAAAGTTAGATGTTGGTTGGATTAGTAACAAAGAGAATAATTAAGAAATGGAACTTAGCAATCTCGATATATGTGACTTTTCCTATTGTAGTTTTGTTTAGCTCTAAAGAAGATTTTTGGTATAAATGGAATGTGAATGCTCTTCTTCTTGTACATGCATATTTCCCACTATATGAGACACCTCCTTCTGGAGTATGTAGGCAATGGTCTAAAAAAAACCACCGTAGACGTTAAGTGAAGGTTAACAAGAGTCCTGTATATGTGATCATTGCATGGAGAGTAGAAGCATTCTTTCCTTGTGACAGGAATATATCCAGTCTCTGCTGATATGCTCCATATTCGAAATAATGTAATTTGGAAGGGAACAGGGCAGGTCTGGATGTATAGGATCTAAGAGCAGGAGGACCGTGGTGTCGTTCTCCAGTTTGCCACCAAGTATGTCACACATGACATGTACATGGAACTGCCTGGCAGTATTAAATGATGTCCAAGAGGTAAGAAAGTGAGACACATCTTCTTGATTGAGGTTGCAGAGTCGACAGATGGTTGAAGTGGTTCCACGTCTATCACGTTTCGCAAGTACTGTTTGGAGTTCATAGGTACAGTTAACAGCTTTACTTTAATAGACCTTTCTGTTTTTCACATTGTCCCAACTTATTCCAGCCATACGCATGCAGCAATGCCTTGTAACTTTAACATTTCATCTGCCATGTGTCACATAGATGACATACTTGAGGCTGCATTCCAGGTCCTAACCTCCCACAACCTAATGACTGCTTTGTGCACCTGGCGTTTCCTTGCTGATTTTGTTGGTACATGAACCAATAAGTTGTGAGCAGAGTGAAGCTGGTATTGAAGAAGAAGCCTCGATCTGTATATAGGATGACCATGTGCTGCTCGACATCGACTTCAATGCAAGTTGTCTTAGTATGATGGAATATTCCCGACGTGATGGATCGGCAACTAGATTTCTCAGCAGGCTGAGCGCTCTTTTATGAATCTCTGCTGACACTGGTAGTGTACTGAGTAGTCCATAGACTGCTGGATTTGTTGTAGTTGGGGCGAGACTCTGTAGTTGGCTTAACAAAGACCTTGCAAATGTCTCCATGGGTTCAACTTCTTGGTCAGTAAGTTTCCATAGCTCTGCTCCAAGAGTGAGACAGCGAAAGAATGAAGATGGTGTATATCTTCTTACTCACAACCTGATTTAGCGCAATTTTTCCATGAAAACCAGCACCAAACTGGCTGTAAGCTCTTACATCTATAGTGTGGTTGTTGAAATAAAAAATCAAACCTTACCGGGGAAAATATCGTGTATAAGCGAATTTGGTATCGTTGGTATCGCAAAATCAAGTACAATAACATATCCCAAATCGCATAAAATCGGCCTTGGGGAGAAAATTCAGATCCGGTTAAATTTAGTTGATATTTTAGAGGCTAGATCAGTGGAAAAAATATGCTATCATAAAAATTAAAAAATTTATAATGTCAAAATATTAGTGGCCACTGCAGACAATTCAACAATTGCCGTGCATATTCTAGCAATTCATTTCTTACACATGCAAATCTCTTTGACCCGGATTTATACTGTGCTCACAAATAACAAAGCATTCCCTCAACTGTTTTCAATTTTGCAGAAATTATAAAAGCACACCATCACGCAAACCAGCGTTATTGTAACTTGGATTACATTAATGATGTTGTAAAATTATGTGCCCTGATTAGTGCATAATAAAGAGACATTATCCAAATCGAGTAATTAGTTATATAGTGAATATAGGACTTTGTCCTATATTTTTACCATTTGTACCCAATGGCCGAAGAAAGCAGAGAAGAGAGTCGTTGCAATTTCCGAGAAGAGTGCTGTGTTATGTGCAAATTGGGATTTGAGACTGAAAAGCCAGTTATAGTTACTAAAAGGGATTAATAAGTTTGATCAGCTATAGCGAATTATGTGGAAAAATAGAATTACATACATATTTAAGTGAACACGCCAAAACCGCACCTATTGCAAAGGTTTTGGTACATTAAAACTGTCGTCGTGACTTTACTAACCCTAGAGCTGTAGCACACTCTAATGAAGTCAGAAACAGTCAATTACAATGCACAAAGAAATTGCGATCCAGTACACCAACATTCAATTGGAAAGATGACTGCTTTCTCTGTGGATTTTCAGCAGCTGTTTTTATTCGACACCCAGGCAGAACAATTGTGCATGAAGTAACAACACTGCCCTTCAGAGACAAGCTTATAGAATGCTGTAGGAAAAGAGCTGATCCATGGTCTAATGATGTACAGAATCGGTTACATGGATGTTTTGACTTGGTTTCAGCGGAAGCTGTTTATCATGACGAGTGCTACAAAAGATTTGTGCTAATGAAGGAAGATAGCCTACCTATCGGTGTAAAGCCGCAGGGGCGACCAGAAGATAGAGAAATGCTAGTTTGCTTTGAAAGATTGTGTCATTGGCTCGAAACAGAAGGTGATGCAGAACTGTATACCCTTGTAGAACTTCACATTAAGATGATATAGTTATGTAAAGATTCTGAGGTATATTCAGTTAAGAGATTTAGGCCAAAGCTCTTAGATCATACAACGAATGTATCTTCTTTGCAGACGTGAGTGGATGTAAAAATGCTGTCTGCTTCAGAAATATGGCGAACTACATAATTAATGATAAATGGTACTGTAACAAGAAAGCGAATCTCGAAGAGGAGGTTGAACGTATAGTTATAACTGCAGCTCAGATTATTCACACAGAAATCAGAGATAAGGAGTATAAATACAGAGGTGTACCCAACTAATGAGGATATAAGCGACACTGCCAAAGGCAAGCAATGGCTCCCAAAATGCCTCCAGCAGATTTGAAAACGCTTATTTCATCAGAACTGAAACAGGCAGCACGACCAAGATCAGTTATAGCTCCCACATTGTTTGGGTTAGGTGTTGAGATGGAGCACATATTCGGTTCAAAGTGGTTAATAAATGAGTTGTCAAAGTTTGGCTTCTCTGTGAGTTATGATGAAGTGGCTAAATATAAGCAATCGGGAATTCAAAATGAGAATCTTGATAATTTACTTTCTAATTATTTTATGGACATTTGCTCAATGGGTTGCAGACAATGTTGACCATAACGTCACAAGATTTGGTGGACAAGGAACCTTTCATGGCATGGGGATCATAGCTATTTCAACCACTGACACTCCATTAATTCCGCAAGAACCTGCAATAGAAAAGCAGAAACGTATCACAGTTGGTGAGTTAGTAAAACATAAAGGGGTACCCATAGTGCAATACATAGCCCCACCTGAGCATGGGTTATCTTCAACAATATACAAGTCCATTCTTCAGCTACAAACACCTTACACATTGCCCCCCGAAATATATTCTGACATGCTATGGCATTCTGGTTGTTTTTTCAGCAAGGCAGCTAGACCTAGACCAAGCTGGTCAGGCTTTATGCAGTACATATTTTCTGGCAGTGGGCATTTGAAATAGGATATACTGTTTCTACCAGTTATAAATTTAAATCCATCAGATGACACGTGTATTTATTCAACACTTCTATATATCCAAAATCATGCTGAAAAACTAAATGTAGTCACTCCGTGTTTAACATTCGATCAGCCACTGTGGATCAAAGGACTCAAAATCATCAAAGCGAAATCAATGAATGTTGTATGCAGACTCGGTGGTTTTCACACTATGATTAGCTCTTTAGGTAGTATTGGCTCAATGATGAGTGGCTCTGGATTGTAAGAGGCCTTGGAACAAGTCTATGGTCTAAATGCAGTAACCCACATGACGACAGGAAAAGCTGTGGCAAGGGCTTTGCTGGGACACTTTTTAGTAGAAGCTGCACTAGTTAATCAATTGGTGAAAGCTGTTTTACCGCCTACATCAATTGAAAGTGAAGCATTGGCACAGAATAGAGAGGAATATCTGCAAATAGATCTCCCACTCGAAACAGTTAATGTCGAAACAGAAGACTCCCATACGCCATTGGATGAAATAATAGACACTGAGAAGGAAGATCTCCCCTTCATTTCAGATGAGACATCAGATATGAATGGCAGAGAACCTTCTTGCAGTGCTGTGAATGTGTGGGCAGAAGATAAGTTAGACAATGCTGCATTGGATAACCTATGTGATTTATATGAGTAAAGGACCTGCCTGTACCAGTTACAGATATTGCTGCATCTAAAGAACTTGTGGAGTTGCAGAGATGTTTGATGAAGTACAATGATAAGCTCGGAAAGAGTTCCCGAACAGCCAAGCTTTGACTGCAGTATATAGAATATGTGGAAACACTCAAACTTTTCATTTTTGCTGAAAGAACTGGAAATTGGAGCCTGCACCTTGTTGTGGTCAGTAAAATGGCAAATCTGTTTGCTGGAACAGGTCACATTAATTATGCAAAAAGTGCCACACTCTACTTACAGCTAATGTTAGAGTTACCAGAAGATCACCCATGGTTGCATCAATGCTTCATCAACGATGGCTACCATACTGCCCGGAGGTGTAGTAGATACTGGGCAGGACTCTGGATGGATCTAGCAATTGAGCAAGTTCTGGTGCGATCCATTAAAAGTTGTGGTGGGTTGACGGGAGGGAGAGGAATAACAGAAAGTGTCTGTCTGCAGTGGATTTACAGCATGCACAAATGTGCTGTGGTGCATAATGCTATGACAAGCTTAACACTAGTGAACAACACATTGAGTTAGGAGCAACAAGAAGTAGGCGTGATTTCAGTGATTTGAATAGAGTGTGCGAGTGGTTTAATCAACATGAACCATTTAATTTGAATGAACCAGGATTGCACTCTTTGGCTTCTGGTGTATTTGCTACTGATGGGAATAGTGTAAATTGTGATGATACAGAGGAAGTGGGGATCAACAATTTATAGCAAACTTGACAATGTAAATATGCTAGATGCAACTGTCAAAAGAAATGACCAGGTTAGATCAGTGCAGTATCTGTATTCTGGTATCAAAGTTGACCAGCAAAAATTACACATAAATCCAACAACATTGTTTTCCCGGTTAATAGCGCATGTACAGAGAGAAGAGGATATGGTTCCATGTTTTTCTTATGAACTAACAGCAATACCAACATCCTTATTCAAAGATTGTGCAATGAGGAAAACTGACAAGCACAGTTGGCAAAGACGCTTCTAAAGGATGCATCTCCTTCACAACCAGATAGCCATATGATGTCTGTTCTTGACGGGGGTACACTTCTTCATGGAGTTAGATGAAGAACAAAGACACATACAAGGATATAGTTGAACAGTAGGTGAGTTATGTCAAAATGATGTATGGAAACTCTTGCATTGTTTTTTATGGTTATGAGCAGGGTCCCTCGACAAAGGATCATGAACACCAAAGAAGGGGTGGTAGAACATCAGCAGACATTCAAGTCAATGAGTCTATGGAGATATGCAACAATCAACAAGTATTTCTGTCAAATGAGAGCAATAAGAGCCAATCCATTAAATTGTTGAGTACCTACTTGAAATCTCACGGCCACCATGTCTACATCAATAAAGGTGACGCTGACACAATGGTTGTTTCCAATGCACTCGGAATTTCAAGTCAATGAGATGCAGTTACTGTTGTAGCAGACGATACGGACATCCTAATTTTACTGGTGTATCGCTGGAAACCTGATATGGCTGATATATAATATAGATCAGAGGCCAAGAAATCTCTTAAGAAAGGACTGACAATCTGGAGCATTCGTGATGTGGTTTGAAAGATTGATGCAAATGTTGTTATGTCACACCTTCGCTCATGCCTGGACTGGATATGATACCACGTCTGCAATATTTGGCCATGGGAAGTCCAGCTTGTTAAAGAAACTACAGGAATCACAAGAAGTGCGTCGACTATCGTTCATAATCAGTGACTGTGCAGCAACAGCAACTCAAGTTGGTGAGGCAGGAGTGCATTTACTTATTGTCATGTATGGTGGCAAGAGCTTTGACTCTTTCGACAGGTTAAGGTTCATGGAGATGAAATGGGCGTACACATGCGAGTAGCAAGTGTGAAAGACATAATTTCGTATCCAGATTTGTGTATGTCTTTAAATATCCATGGAAAATTTAAACATTTCCAGTAACCATCAGAACATTACCTGAATTTATTGCACATGAAGACATTTGTGACAGTTAGAGTGATGGTAACACTTTGCTGCAACAGCTAATATGGTGACTGGAGAAGACATATACATATACCTGTTTCTGAGGTGAGGAGTTATGTGCCCTTACAGCTGCTACTACTAC
Source organism: Chaetoderma sp. LZ-2023a (assembly GCA_034401795.1). Lineage (NCBI taxonomy): Eukaryota > Metazoa > Mollusca > Caudofoveata > Chaetodermatida > Chaetodermatidae > Chaetoderma > Chaetoderma sp. LZ-2023a. Next base: position 63,595,992 of record CM067369.1, on the reverse strand, counting down.
TACTACTACTACTACTACTACTACTACTACCGCCGCCGCCGCCGCCGCCGCCGCCGCCGCCGCCGCCGCCGCCGCCACTACTACTACTACTACTACTACTACTACTACTACTACTACTACTACTACTACTACTACTAGTTTAATTTAGTTTTTATAGCTGATATCCCAAAATAAGTGTAGCAAACCATCAGAAACCCCATTGACGTCACTGGTAAAATGCCCACATAATTCAAACGGATTTCAAAAATTCTCCCAAAGGCCGATTTTGGGCGATTTTGGATATGCTATTGTGCTCGAAATCACCTTTCAAACGGAACCAAGTTCGCTTCTACACCATTTTTCTCTCTTTGTTTAAACCTTCAACGACCAGACAACTATTAAAATGTCTGAAACCTAAACGCTAGGTGGGCCATAGAACATTGAATTGGAATTGATGGAGTCCCACGGCAGATATTTGTTTAGATGCATGACTAAATATGAAAATAAATAATTTTGAATCTTGAAATCTTGAATATGAACTTGTAACTTGTAACTTGTAGAAATCATAACCTTCGTAGGAGAACCGCATTCATATGCATAAGAATCCTAACGCCCAAACACTGTCATCACATTTTTTAACACTTTACACATAATACTTAATACAGTTGTCCGATTTAGAATGGTTGTCCGGTTTAGGACCACTAGTATGATAACAAGCTGACTATGTACAGATCTATCATTAATCATTAAGACTGTCACCGGGAAAGAAGACTCAGTAGTCTTTATAAAACCTCCACTTTTTAATTGGTACTGAAGCATAAACAGACATATATTATGTTTGAGTAGAAGAATCCAAGGTACATACCTTGGAAAATGTAACTTAATTAAGAGTTAAGCCCTAGAAGATAGCTATAATGTAGCAAGTGTGACCAGATTTGAGCCGCTAAGTAAAGTGAACGTGTGAGTGTGTAAAAGATATGTCAGCCATCTGGCATGATACTCTAATGCACCTAGGAACTCTGTTGTTAAAAGCTCAGCGTCTAGAGTCCTTGTACAATCCAGAATCAGTTGGACTACTTCTTCAGCTGAGTAGTTAGCAATGCCGGTCTGACAATATTTCTTAAGGCATGCGTCTATAGACTCGATGGCTGACAGCCTTACAGGTTCTAGAGTGGGACATCTGATTAAAAAGTGTTCTGGTGTCTCCTGTTCTAATTTGCACAACTTACAAAGCGGATCCGGGGTCTCCTGATTAAATCTGCACCGGTTCGCTTGTAGGATGCACGTCCCAGTAAGGAGCTTCAGTTTAACGGAGATACGGACCACATCTTTTTCAGAGGAATAATCTGCTTCTAGAACAGGATGCAGCTTTCCTTGAACAAAGACAAGCTCGTTCAAGTACCTAAGAGATTTGTACAGTTGTACTGTGCACACAAACGCGTGGCGACGTTAGCCGTAACACCACTTATATATTCCCAAAGACGCGCAGAATTTTCGGTTTCGATTTCCTGTTATACCTTTCATTTTCAAATGTTTTTATAAATTGTGTCATATAGATATCTTTTAAATTTACGTAGCACTAGTTTACCGCGAAAGTATGTTATTTACCAACCATATATAAGCAACAGGCAGAAGTGTTACAGGGTATTTAAACGGATCAAATGTGAGGGCGTTACCAGTTTTCGAATTTTCACAATATTTATCTCCCCCCCCCCCCCCCCATCCCCTGGGGAGAGATTGCACTGTACCTTTTAAAAGTCGCCTAATCACGCTCTTTTAGTGATTACTTGCAAATGTTCATTGCAAATCTGTGTTTTGATTTTATGATCGCTGAGAAAATCCGGATATTTCTCGGAAGCAAGAATTTGAAGAAAACTACAATCCATCAAATAAATACAATTGAACAATTTCGCAGCTTTATGTATATTGTCATACTGAAAAAAGTGAGCGCCGTTCAACTATAAATGAAAATAATCTGGTAATAATGAACCACGCTGTGACGTTTAAGGATTGTTGTAGTCGGGTGTCATATGCGTATCCAAATGAGTGATTCATTTGTATGTATGCGTATATGTGTCCGAAAACAGTCATCTTATTAAATTCTCGCCTAATCAAGTGGTTGTCTACTACTACTACTACTACTACTACTACTACTACTACTACTACTACTGCTACTACTACTACCACCCCACACCCACCACCACCACCGGCTACATGTCTGATCTGCGTTTGTAATTGGCGTCTTTATGGTATGGATGGCTGGCATCAGAGGCATGAATATTTTCAAACCTTTCACATTCCAGCGCACTTATGAATTAAACTTATTTTGGAACACATGTACAAAATAATAGTGCTCATCTCGATTCGGGGAACGTCCATGAATGACGCAATAATAACGTAATTTTCATGGAATCCTGCATCCGAATTCTGTCGGTATCCGAATGAAATCGCTACATGTAGCAATCGAATTCGGATATGGACAGCTTTCGCATGCACATATGGAATCATACTATCTATTTGTAATTGTAGCGAAAGAAAATTCTGATACACATAAGCGTTAATGGAATCCTCGCATAAATGATTCCCCACAGAGATGATACCTGCTCAGACAGTATAGCATTGTAATATGCAAAATCATCTCCCGTGAAATAATGAGTCCCCCATCAAATAATTGTTTTGCAGTGTACACGTTTTTATGGTAATCCTATATACTGTTTTTGAATCTAGAGAAAACACCAAATAACGCCAATATTTATTTAGACCAGAAAATATAGACAAGATTAGTAATTTTTGAACAATTAGTAATTCAGAATTGATTATTATTATTATTATTATTATTTAATGCCGCTTTTTTCGTATGGCATACACCATGCAGAAAAAACTTGCAAACCAATAGTCATTTGTGAATAATTATCAATACGTGGAAAAGGCGATAATCGTAGCTTAATGCAGCTTTTTTCGTATGCCACGTGCCTTGCAGAAAAAGTTTAAATCAAGCAGTCATTTAAGAACAATTAGCAAGTTTTCTTTCGGAAGTCAATTGTTTGCTTATATTCATGAACTTCGGTACCCATAGCATATATCTAGATAAAAGCTGACATGGACCAAACAAGTTGAGACAGTTACTGCGAATGTGGCAAGTGGACTAGGTGTCATCCAAAGATTAAAATCACATATGACACATGACAATGCTTTGTTGTCAGACAGATGAAATCATAAGTATTAGAGAACACCTATACTGGTGTACTGTTTAGGGTATATCTGTATGTATGTGTATTGTACAATAATCTGGGTTAACACGGGTCATGGAAAGCCTGGAAAGTCATGGAATTTGAAAATCTAAATTCCAGGTCTGGAAAAGTCATGGAAATTCATCATTTTGATCAAAGTCATGGAAAATCCATGGAAAATGATAATCTCCCAAAAAAAAAAAATCTGATAGCATACAAATGTAAAATGATGAAATAAAGCTCGGAAATACCCATTTCCATTGGGAATCGATCACATGATTTCATTCAGGATCAAGGGTCATTGTATTGTCATATGTCCGACCAACATAAAATGACCCAAAACAATGTAAGAAATAAAATGAGGTTAGATCGCTTCTTATGTTGGAAAGCCAAATTAAACTCTTTTTGATTGGAGGCATTCCATTGAACTATATCTAGACTGGAAGGAAGCCTCCCAAATAAAAACAGGTTTTGTAATGTCGCGAATGCCAATATCGCAAATTAATAATAAATATGTACAGAAGATATAATGTTTTTAAAATAATTTGAGCAATAAATTCACTATTTCCTAATCGGCATATGCATTCAGCAGTATATTTAGTGGCGAGATCTTTGTTCGACTTGTTTACAATGATAATTAGATGACTGATATTGCTAACGTAGGGGGATTCCCCTGTATATTGAATATATTTGTCACTCAAAGATGGTTTTATGCATTCTGTTACGGTTAAAGCATGAAATAAAATTCCATATGATTCACTATATCATGCTGTCGAACATTTTGAAACCAATTTGACTGTCTTTGACCTAGCTGTTGATTCTTGGAGGTCATGGAATCTTTAAATTTTAGTCACGGAAAAGTCATGGAATTTCAAATACTGAAAGGTGTACAAACCCTAAACAAGATTGATCAGTCGATGACGCATCATCGCAAATCCCCATGTTCACCGCTTTGAACTTTTGACACATGCCACAGCTCACCCATGGGGGCGGAGCCAAATGTAAATGTCCTTTTGCACTCCGCAATCATATGGGTAACTCACATTCCAGATCTGGTTGAATTTTGTGCAATAGTGTCACAGGAGTTACATTACAATCAATTTCATGACCTTTTGACCACATCCGACACCCACTAGGGGACCCACTGGGGTTGGGGGCCAAATGTAAATGTACTCATCCACTCCACAATAAGATGGTAACTGACATACTAAATTTGGTTGAATTCCATCCAACAGTGTCAAAGGAGTTGCATTACAATCAATTACATGACCTTTTGACCCCCATCCCCTACTGGGGTGGGGGGGGGGGGTGGGGTGGCGGGGCCAAATGTAAATGTGCTCACCCACTCCACATTTATGTGGGTAACTCACATACCAAATTTGGTAGAATTCCGTACAATGGTTTCGGAGGAGATGCGTTAAATCCTGCAGGTTAAAATTTGACCATTTAAGTCCTCTCACCCTCCCCCACTCCCCTGGGGGCGGAGGCAAATCTAAATGGCTTCTTGTACTCCACAATCATATGGGTAACTCAGATATCAAATTGGGTTGAGTTTCGTCAAACGATTTCGGAGGAGTTGCATTACAATCAATTTCATGATCTTTTGAGGGTTTTGGAGGAGATACATTACAATCAATTTCTGCAAGTTAAAATTTAACCTTTTAACCCCTGCCCCACCCCCTGAGCGACGGAGCCAAATCTTAATGGCCTCATGCACTCAGCAATAAGTCCAAAATAAAAATAGTTTTTGTTTCCGGTAAACTGCCCGGGTGAACTTTTTGGTCTGTATGACCCGGCCGGCAACAAAATAAATTTGTTTTTCTCAATGTGTGATATTTCCATGACACTGTTAGCTTGTGAAAATCGCGTTGTTAGCAATTTAAAAAAAAACATTTTTAATGCATCTCTACTATGAGATACGAAAAGAGACCTACCTTCCAATATATTTTGCCTCAAAATCACTAACATAGATGCTATATATCGCTAAGCCATTTCCTGTTTGCATAAAATTTAAATAAAATCTCCAATTTGCGTCGTAAATAAATGACTGTCTCAAGTGATCATAATGCGCGTTTCCTTAAGGCCGAATTTAGGCCATCACATTGATAGGTACTCAGTCAAGGTACTTGAGACTGTCCTCCTATTGGCGAAAGTACCTACCCGAGTAAAACTATTGATATTTTGGCACTACTCCAGCACGAGAGAGACGATCTAAACTTACCCCAACTGGCACCTATTACTCTTGATCGGAATTGACAGTAAGGTTTCGGTTTGTTTATAGGGCAGAATAATTGGATTTATAAACTTAGAAAATTTATATACTTATAAACTGTTTAGGAAAATTTTTCTTAAGAGCAAATTTGTAAGAATAGCGTGTATAATAATAACAATCGTGTCACAGGGTGTCTACTTCAGACCGATCTGTGCCCTGATACATTCCCGGCCCCTCTAGAAGTCAATACAGGCCTCAGATTTGTAAATCTCGACTGCCTATTAGATTAATACTAGTAGTAGGCCATGTATGTTCAAGATATAATAAAGTTTATTCCACACTTTTGTTGTCAAAATGCGCGTAAAACAGTCTTGGCGTGATTAAATACCTTCCTTATAAAAATATTTTAAGACCAAATTTATGTACCAAACAACAAGCACGGGAGAAAATGTGCATCAATTTTGTAACGCTGATCAACATTAAATGATCCAAATTGAATTATTACGAATGACAATATAGCCGGATTCTTAAGTTGGCGAGCCAGCGGTTCTTGAGATGGGAGGCACCATGTTCTCGAGAGATATTATACGCTAATGGGAGTTTATCAAACGGGTACCCGTTTTTTAAGATCAGGATAATACTCAGTTCCTATCGCGCAATGATAATATATAGATATTCCTGAGTTCCGAGTCCCCGGTTCCAGAATATTTATATCTGAGTACTCACTCTAAAATACTCTTCAATTGGAGGCGAATCATGTGATTTGTATTTTTTCGCAACGCCATTTTATATGAAATTGTGGATTAATTTTGATGTAATAAACGAGCTTTATTAAAAGATATGCAATATTTAGGCGCTCAAATCAAATAATTTCACTTCAGGTGATGTTTTGAGGTATACATTAAACGTAGGCGGTGGGAATTTTTACGGGAGAAAATACATTGAATTTCCGTGGTATCAATTTTAGAACGTTTTTGGGAAAACTGTAATATAAGTCCACCCCCTTTCTCAGAGATGTTTGGTTGGAAATTGAACACCTCTTGTCCAAATAGAACCCTAGGCTATTATTAAGCGAAATACAGTATTCCGTGATCCAACCCATTTTTGTGTTTTAAACAGCGTTTGTAGTTCCCAATCGGTAACAGCCTATGATTCTACTACTGGTAGTAATATTTCATTGATAAATTTTGATTCCATGATGGGCATTTCCGATCAGAACCAATCAGATTATTTGTGACACTACGTCATGGAAATACGTCATTACAAATGTTATTGCGTTTGGAACACTTCCTCTATACATACCGCTACTGCGTTTCTATTGGCCACTACAGTAATGCGCATGAAAACTATCCAATCACAAGCGAAGAACAATATATACTCTGCTTAATGTGCAACACCCTGTTTACATTAGTTCTTCACGGCGGATACAGCGAGAGATATGAATTGTAATCTGCAAAGTCAATGATGATGGAAACTAAAGATATTTCTCCAACTACAGTTTGCGTTACAATAACTGCAAAAACCACAATCGTCACCGGTTAAAACTATATTAAATAAAAGAATAACTAAATATCCTGCAGCAACAAGTTTTCTGGAATCTTTCGATCACTAGTATTGTGAATAAAAAGTAATGATTTATTGAGCATATCTGCCTTATTTTAATTCAAATTATATCATAAGTTTGAAAAGGATAAAAAAATGGATGGCCTAATATGGGCAACTCAGATATCAAATTTGGTTACGTTCCGTCAAATGGTTTCAGAGGATTTGACCTTTTGACCCCTGCCATGCCCCACTGGGGGCGGAGCCAAATCTAAATATTGTCTTGCAAAGCGGAATCATATGGAATCATACCAAATTTGATTTAATACCACCCGATGGTTTGGGAGGAAATGGCGTGACAGACAGACAGACGGAGGCGATTACAATATACCCCCCCCCCCCCCCCGACATTTTTTAACTCGCCTGGCCTCATAGGCCAAGTGAGCTTATGCCATGGCATCCGTCCGTCAAATCGCTTCTTAACAGTTTGACTGATTTCAACCAAATTTGGCTGGAAAGATCCTATGCTGGTACCCTGCAGACGATTTTTTAAAGATTTCTAATTCGTCAATTTTTTGGGGGTGAAAAACAGATTTTATGGAAAATTTACCAGAAATGGTCAAAATACTACTACTCCGCCTTAGGTACTTGACATATTTCAACCAAAATTGGCTAGACTGATCTAGAACTTTTATTCAGAAGTTTGATTGATCAATTTTTGGGCTGAAATAGTCAAAATGATACTCCCCCTTAGCTGCTTGACATATTTCAACCAAATTTGACTAGATGGATTCTACAGTGATAAATTCTAGAACTTCTATTCAGAATTTTGATTGATCAATCTTTTGGGTGAAAATCTTAGTTGTTATTACACCACAAAAACATCTTGACCGTTCAATCACTACTTGCTAAATCAATAATCTGCATTTAGCCACCAGAATAAGATTTTTATGCTCGCTTACATACCCCCTTATGCCTATTCCATCATCATGCATACCCGTAACCAGGCTACTGGAAGGGATCACCCTCAGCATAAGCCCTGATAGAGACTGGCACCAACCAGTCTGTACTCACTCCTAGGTGACACCTGTTACTAAGCATGCCTGCGCATGCGCAATAGATCCCAACTAGGAAACAGATTCACTTTTCAACTATTCTGCAAGCAGAACATGACCTGCTATCCAGCTTAAGTTTTTATAGCTTTGCGCTGATGTTCAGCTGCATACTTAAGAGTTACTGATACAGGAACCATGCCTATAATGAAATCTATTCTCCCTAAGTTATATTTAATGTATACTTAGTGGTGTTTGTGAGGTTTTTAACTCTGGTTTATGAGTTACCGGTTTTCGTGTCAGTACCCCTGTTTTCGAGGTATTCTATAAACCATGCCTAACATAACTATCATCATCAATACAAATGCTTTAAAAACCCTTATTACTCACTTATCTAATCCCAAACTTAGTGCCTTCATAAAAATATTCAAATGAAATCTTGTGAAATCCTGTGGTCTTTCAGTGAGATTTCAAATCCGTTTTTTCCCGCCTTTTGTATAGAGGCTTTGTATTCTTTAACTGATCTCCTATCTAGAGAAAACTTATTAGTTTTCTTGGAGCTGTTGCTTCATTCTCCTAGTTATTTTATTTTAGGAGTCAGTATTATCGTCTGAGAGAGTGAAGTGTACTTCCTCTAAGTAGAGCGGGGCGGTTTCCCGATAACCGGGAAAATCGCGATATTATTGTTATCGTTATTGTCTCATTTCTAAAAACCGCCAATATCGTCAAATACCGTCAGTGACGGTATTGACAATTTATATATTGGAATAATTTGATAATAAAGCATTTCATGTGAATTTGACGAGTCTGGTCTTTTCATTTCCGTATTCATGGTTGTCAAAAGCAATCATTTTCGGCACTATTATTGCAGTAAATATATGTCCATGTTGTAGATATCGGATTGTCTGGTGGGGAGTCATGACCCTGTCGACATCTTATATTTATGAGTAAGACCTTAATGAAATTCATCTTTGAAATTACCAGGTGAGCTAATGAACGGGGTAGCACAATAGGCATCATCATAGTATATACGCAGTAGGACGCTGCACTGGGTGACATCGGCCAGTGCTGATGAATCAGTGTTTCGCAGAAATGGATGCAAAACTGGTTTGATACTGTAACTATATGTAGTCAGAATTGAGTAGGAATTGAATAAGATGAGAAAGGACCACCGGTTATGGGTTGATGATATCTGTCAATAGTTGAGGATGGAAGTTGGTGATGTGGGATCGGCACACACTTTCAGGATATTCAGCAGCTGTTTCGGCCAGTGGTTTAGTAAATAATCAAGCAATGAGAATCGTAGGAATCGATAGGTTTGGACGTGACGGACTGAATGATGGTTAACATTTAGGGATGACAGTCAGCATGTTGACTCCCTATAGAAAGCACAACAACACCAGCTGGTGATGAGCTCATGTAGCTCACGTGCTATTAACCTTCCTATCCTACAGGCAGATGCCTAGTAGGCAAGGGACAGGACAGAGACATTGTAGCGTCCTGTAGGAATAAATAAAACAATCTAAATTTATCTAAATTTGTATATCAACTATATGTTCCTCAAAAGGAGACATGCAACAACAACACATTCGGTGATGTTGTTGGTTAGCTGACAGAGCGCATCAAAGCAGAACCAGCCCAAACCGGTTGGACCCTGTTCAGGGTTCCCTTTTCAGAAGGAATAATCAGAGTATGATTGGTCGGGATGACGTCACAATCAATGAGCATCCGGCCCGAATCTGGGAAAGAGAAGACAAACGAACATGGGCGAGAAACTCAAAGGAGTATATATGGGGCACTTTGATAATCGTCGAGGTCCGTCGTTCGCATCGAAAAGCTATCTCTGAATATATTGGAGTAGGAGATAGCTAGTTAGGTTGATAGAATATAGCAGACCCGTTGTGAAGGGGAGTAATACGAATCAGTAGCAAATAGGAAACCGCCAAGTTAAGTAAAGTAGTATAAAATAGTCAAACTCGTATAAGTACTTATCTTTTACTTGTGGCAGCAAAAGCCACCATTAGTTATAGTGTACAGTAGATTTAATAAAATTATCACCTTGATAACCTCAAGGCAAGAGTTTGAGTTGTGATATTAATTCTGGAGACTACGGAAGATCACCGTAACTTACCTGCAAGTTCTAGTAGTCAGTCAGATCAAGCCCGGATATCAAATACAAGTATCGTTAAGTTCAGCTATAAACGAGGCGAGCTGATATCTATTTCTTTCGTTCTCGGTAAGGTGGGTTGTCGCAGCAACCTTACATACAAACCTTACCCAAAACGGAAGAGACTTCATAGTCAAGTATACCTCATAAGAACGTATACGTAGCATAGAAACAGGAGACACATCAAAAATCTTCAATGTGTTATATACATAGCCCTACTGTTCTTAATATAGTTATCCTTCCATGCTCAATTAACTGTTGTTCCAATGAAGATAAGTTAAATCTGAAAAACGTTGAATACGCAAAACAGCAGCCACTTGTAAAACACAAATAAACTTAACTCAGCCTCGTTTTGATTATATTATTGGAATACCACCTTCCCTTTCCATAGCTGATGACGCAATTGACGTCATTACAAGGGAATAAATAAAACAATGACCATCCAAATATCCTAGCGGGATAAATTCACTCACTAACTATGACGATAAATTCAAGCGATCTAACTAAACCGGTGAAGCCATATCTGTAATCCCTCTATTCTTCGCTTGTTCAAGAATAATTCACACACTCCGGTAAGTCCAGTTTATAGGATGAAGTGTGTGATTGACTTTGTTCATGCCGCAGACAATAGGTCGACAATGTTCTAACAGGGTGGAATGGGGTGGGGGGGGGGGTGCCCTGGGCGGGCAGGTGGGGTTGATAAGTCAATTGTCAATTCCTTATAAAACTTGATAATTTTCAATAATTAACCATTCAGTACCAGAATTTTGCACATCAATTATAATAATTTAATCAGTGATCGACGATTCTTATCTACAATTCTACAGTCTAGGCCTATGAGTATTTAAGTGGGGTTTTTTCTCAAGTAAACTTAATTTCTGATGTTCTAGTTAATTATTTAATGCGTGAGGGAGCTTATTAAAAAGCCCAAATGTTCATCCGCGATTTGAACTCATTTCGGATTCGAACCAGCTAGTGATGGTAGCATTCTAGATGAAGATAAGCCTATATGTAAGTTGTGACTCAAATCAGTTAATGCTAAGACCGGAAACACGTCTAATCTGATGTCTCATCTTAAATCGCATCATTCAACAGAATACACCACACTATCACAAAGCCGTTCCGCACCTCAGAAACGTAAGCGTGAATCAGAACTAGAACAACCACAACAATCACAACAGACAATTGCCACTGTGTTTCAGAAGGCACAGCCATATGTTAAGGGATCCACAACATCAAAACGCTTGACAGACTCTGTAACCGAATTCATCGTAACTCAGTCGCTGCCCATATACATGGTCAAAAGCAAACCGTTTGCTAAGCTTCTTTCCGCATTTGACAGTCGATATTCATTACCAAGTAGAAAGCATGTGTCCACGGTATTGATTCCAAAGATGTATGCCGAAGTTAGGGAACATGTGTTATCAGAAGTGTCCGCTGCTCAGTATTTCTCAGCTACGACAGATTTGTGGTCAAGCCATGGCATGACGCCTTACTTAGGATTCACAGTGCATTTTATAGATAAGGATTGGAAACTATGCAATCGTAATCTTCAAACACTGTACTTCCCAGAGGATCATACAGCCGAGAATATAGCTGAGGTGCTCAAATCTACATTAGATAACTGGGGATTGTCAGAGACAAAACTTGCATGTCTAACATCCGATAATGGCTCAAATGTCATAAAGGCAGCAGATCTATTAAAGTGGAAGCGACTATCGTGTTTCGGCCATAACCTACATCTAAGTGTGAACACGAGTTTTGTAACACAACAAAAATACTAAGCCACTCAATTCACTGTTTGCTAAAAGTCACCTGACTTAGATATCTCAGAAAATTTTAACCTATTCATTCCCATGGTGTAGGTTCCCTTGAAACAAGTTTAGCAGAGATACATCCCTCCATTGGGTAGTCTTGATAGTATCTCTTTAACTCTAAAGCAGTCATTGCTCTAGGGAACCGGTTCCTCTATTCCTATAGAGAACATATAAACGAGTCTGTGAGCATGCGCACTTATGCTACTATGCATGCGACCGAGTCCAAGCCGTTATTAATTAATTTTCTGTATTACGGGAAACACCTAACTTTTATCTCAACAAATCCTATTCATTCCATAATCTTGTGGAGCTACATCCACATTTGCTTTTCATGAATACCACAGTACAAGTGGTCTTTGTTGAATAAGTCATAGTACTTATGTAAAATGGTTATAATTTACGTGAATATGAGCAGAAAGTTCGTTGTGACCAAGTTGAAAGAAAATGGCGCCAGCTTCACATTACAAGCCAGGTGAAGTCAATAACTCTGATCCTATTTTAGCCACGAGGCTCCGTTCCTACGAAAGGTATACTATATACCGGTTTGGAACATCTCCTACGAAAGGTATCCTACATAACATATGTAACATACCGGTTGGGAAGTTAGTGGATCAATTAAGAGTTTTGACTAGGTACGTATTTCCGAGCGTCATTCTTTCCTACATAAGGTATACTACATACCGGTTTGGATCGAATCCTACATAAGGTATCCTACATAACTATGTAATATACCGGTTGGGAAGTTATTGGATCTATTAAGAATGTGACAGTGGTGCAAACAGGCGTGGTGGACCGGATGAACACCACAAGGATACACCACGATCATCCCCTGAAGAAAAGCGAGTGGTCCTTCTAAGGACCGTTACTAACCAACTAACATGAAACTCGCAATTACTTCATGATGATCAGTCAGTCATGTCAGTCGTATTACAATAAAGACGAGACCATCGTATTAATTCGCGATTCGGTGTTCGCTTTCAATTGGCGGCGTTTTTGCAGGCTAATTTAACATTACTAGCAATGGGCCATGAAACCTTTTTACCTTTTATTTAATATCTTATAAAAATTACTCGAGATTTTATGTTTTCTAATACCTGGCGGGGTTAGTCGACGCAAGTATTTTTTATGGCCGTAGTTTCATGAAAAATGTAAACATTGCGTTGCTATGGGATATCCTCTTTAGTGTGTCGTAAATTGGCAAATGTTGGACGATCTCGGAATGCCCGGATGTTCAAAATTACGATACTGAATTGAATCCTCGTAATCACATAACCCGCTTTTGTTAGATAGGCTATTAAGCCTGTGCCAGATTATCAGGTTCACTTGATTTGTAAATCTAGCGAGAAACTTGCGTTCACTTGATTTCTAAATCTAGCGTTAAAACTTATTATATATATTACTGGTTATATTGTAATGTGAACCTAAAATGATCTAAAACGTAATGCGATGTTCTAGAAAAATTGCATGAACGGCCGATAATTAAACTGGGTAGCCAGCGTCTATTGTTAGCGAGCCGGACAGTGGCAAAGTAAATCTCCGTTTGGAGGCGCTGACGAGAAGCGTAGATCTCATTGCCGAATTTCCGATTCCAGGATATCTATATCCGAGTACTCGCTTAAGCTACTTCATTAAAATTTGCTTTAACCTAATCTGGTCAGATAATATAACGTGATTTATATATCATGTGATTATCACGTGATTCTGATTTATATATTATAAAGACGACATTTATGTCAAGTTAGGATTAATTTTGATGGAAAAAACAATCTTTATTAAAGGATACGCAATATTTAGGCTGCTCAATTTAATAATTTCACTTCTGCGAATGATGTTTTGAGGTATACATTAAGCATAGCCGCGAGGTGACAAGATTTGTGAAGGGTTTTTTCGTGGTATCTTCAGACGTTAAGATGTTTAAAAATTCAGAGGAAAATAAGTTTTATCCTTGTATATAGTGCGCGCACATTTTTTAGAACATGTAAATTGAGCATAAATGTGCGACCTATTTATGGATTTTTAAGTAAATACGCCACTCCCATATTTGCTGGTACTCATTCAGAGTCAACTTATTTCAGTTGCAACTTATGACTAATAACTTCGAGAGTTAAATGGTTAATATTTTGATAGTAAACGCTACAAACTTTGATGACCAAGTTTTACTATATCAGAGATGTGTGTTGATCTCAGTGTTTTAGTAGCAAGCATAGCCTTTGGATCAGGAAAGTTCTTGACTATCAGCCACTTTTATTAGCCCTAAGATGGGTTTTTTCCCTACTTAATGTATAATCTAATCTCTCATCATTTTGTAAATTCTTTCTGCGGGTACTTAACTTGGGTGAAATTGGATATATAGAGCACGTACCCAGGCTATGAGGGATCATTCTATCGGCTCTCAATCGATTAATTGTTATAGTCAAATATAACATTCTGCTTGCAAATGGACTATTACTCGTGGAAATCATCTGAAAGTCTAGAAGAGGGGGAGAACTAACCTAGTTAGAAAAATTTTCTCTCTAAGGGGTGTGTAAACTGTGAAATGTTGGTCTGAACATGTTGTTTCCACACCATCTCTTAAAACATTCGAAAATGGTTTAGGTAGGCTTTGGCATAGTCAAGCCAATGTATGACTACACCGTACACGCAACCCATGACTAGAAGTGACGGCACAGGCATGGAGATAAATGAAGAAGAGATGACCATGAGGCCTAATTGTCCTGTGCTCAGTATTATTACCTAGATTATAACTCAATTTTTATGGCATAGCAACTGATTATAATTAAACTTCTGGTTTAGGTATGCCAAATCAAATCACTTCTGGTGTTTTGCTGGTATTGTTTGTTTCTAAATCACTTGACAGTTTAAATGCCCTATTTCAGGGGCTCTTATTTTGGATTCTTTAATTCTTTATTAGTTGCTCTTAGTGCAATGGCTGAACCATCCAATTATCCTCATCCTTCGAAACCTTGTGTACACCCAACTCTTCGCATTTATCTTCTAGGAATAATTTAATTTTTTCTTATGATCCTAGCAGTGCTTTTGTCGTTTTGATTTCACTAGATTTCGTTTTGCTCCTGAACCTTCTCATGTATTACACTCTAACTATCAGCCTCCATCTTTCGACTAATATCGTTCTGCAAATAAGTGCGTCAGACTTTATTATTTTAATTGTGAATAGTGGTTTGCTATCTTTTAGTATCATATCTGGCCTGATTTATTTTTAACATAGTTTTTCAGTCTTTCTTTTCTGTCAGTAGGATCCCTCGCCATGATGAAGCATATCTATGGGTGAATGTAAGCTTGTCACAATAACAAAATCTTAACATCGTCGTGTCGTG
>CM067369.1:63469146-63580158 GCA_034401795.1 Chaetoderma sp. LZ-2023a | reverse complement strand
ATAAAGCATTTCATGTGAATTTGACGAGTCTGGTCTTTTCATTTCCGTATTCATGGTTGTCAAAAGCAATCATTTTCGGCACTATTATTGCAGTAAATATATGTCCATGTTGTAGATATCGGATTGTCTGGTGGGGAGTCATGACCCTGTCGACATCTTATATTTATGAGTAAGACCTTAATGAAATTCATCTTTGAAATTACCAGGTGAGCTAATGAACGGGGTAGCACAATAGGCATCATCATAGTATATACGCAGTAGGACGCTGCACTGGGTGACATCGGCCAGTGCTGATGAATCAGTGTTTCGCAGAAATGGATGCAAAACTGGTTTGATACTGTAACTATATGTAGTCAGAATTGAGTAGGAATTGAATAAGATGAGAAAGGACCACCGGTTATGGGTTGATGATATCTGTCAATAGTTGAGGATGAAAGTTGGTGATGTGGGATCGGCACACACTTTCAGGATATTCAGCAGCTGTTTCGGCCAGTGGTTTAGTAAATAATCAAGCAATGAGAATCGTAGGAATCGATAGGTTTGGACGTGACGGACTGAATGATGGTTAACATTTAGGGATGACAGTCAGCATGTTGACTCCCTATAGAAAGCACAACAACACCAGCTGGTGATGAGCTCATGTAGCTCACGTGCTATTAACCTTCCTATCCTACAGGCAGATGCCTAGTAGGCAAGGGACAGGACAGAGACATTGTAGCGTCCTGTAGGAATAAATAAAACAATCTAAATTTATCTAAATTTGTATATCAACTATATGTTCCTCAAAAGGAGACATGCAACAACAACACATTCGGTGATGTTGTTGGTTAGCTGACAGAGCGCATCAAAGCAGAACCAGCCCAAACCGGTTGGACCCTGTTCAGGGTTCCCTTTTCAGAAGGAATAATCAGAGTATGATTGGTCGGGATGACGTCACAATCAATGAGCATCCGGCCCGAATCTGGGAAAGAGAAGACAAACGAACATGGGCGAGAAACTCAAAGGAGTATATATGGGGCACTTTGATAATCGTCGAGGTCCGTCGTTCGCATCGAAAAGCTATCTCTGAATATATTGGAGTAGGAGATAGCTAGTTAGGTTGATAGAATATAGCAGACCCGTTGTGAAGGGGAGTAATACGAATCAGTAGCAAATAGGAAACCGCCAAGTTAAGTAAAGTAGTATAAAATAGTCAAACTCGTATAAGTACTTATCTTTTACTTGTGGCAGCAAAAGCCACCATTAGTTATAGTGTACAGTAGATTTAATAAAATTATCACCTTGATAACCTCAAGGCAAGAGTTTGAGTTGTGATATTAATTCTGGAGACTACGGAAGATCACCGTAACTTACCTGCAAGTTCTAGTAGTCAGTCAGATCAAGCCCGGATATCAAATACAAGTATCGTTAAGTTCAGCTATAAACGAGGCGAGCTGATATCTATTTCTTTCGTTCTCGGTAAGGTGGGTTGTCGCAGCAACCTTACATACAAACCTTACCCAAAACGGAAGAGACTTCATAGTCAAGTATACCTCATAAGAACGTATACGTAGCATAGAAACAGGAGACACATCAAAAATCTTCAATGTGTTATATACATAGCCCTACTGTTCTTAATATAGTTATCCTTCCATGCTCAATTAACTGTTGTTCCAATGAAGATAAGTTAAATCTGAAAAACGTTGAATACGCAAAACAGCAGCCACTTGTAAAACACAAATAAACTTAACTCAGCCTCGTTT
This sequence comes from Chaetoderma sp. LZ-2023a, assembly GCA_034401795.1. Taxonomy (NCBI): domain Eukaryota; kingdom Metazoa; phylum Mollusca; class Caudofoveata; order Chaetodermatida; family Chaetodermatidae; genus Chaetoderma; species Chaetoderma sp. LZ-2023a. The sequence continues at coordinate 63,578,416 of CM067369.1, read as the reverse complement.
TGATTATATTATTGGAATACCACCTTCCCTTTCCATAGCTGATGACGCAATTGACGTCATTACAAGGGAATAAATAAAACAATGACCATCCAAATATCCTAGCGGGATAAATTCACTCACTAACTATGACGATAAATTCAAGCGATCTAACTAAACCGGTGAAGCCATATCTGTAATCCCTCTATTCTTCGCTTGTTCAAGAATAATTCACACACTCCGGTAAGTCCAGTTTATAGGATGAAGTGTGTGATTGACTTTGTTCATGCCGCAGACAATAGGTCGACAATGTTCTAACAGGGTGGAATGGGGTGGGGGGGGGGGGTGTGCCCTGGGCGGGCAGGTGGGGTTGATAAGTCAATTGTCAATTCCTTATAAAACTTGATAATTTTCAATAATTAACCATTCAGTACCAGAATTTTGCACATCAATTATAATAATTTAATCAGTGATCGACGATTCTTATCTACAATTCTACAGTCTAGGCCTATGAGTATTTAAGTGGGGTTTTTTCTCAAGTAAACTTAATTTCTGATGTTCTAGTTAATTATTTAATGCGTGAGGGAGCTTATTAAAAAGCCCAAATGTTCATCCGCGATTTGAACTCATTTCGGATTCGAACCAGCTAGTGATGGTAGCATTCTAGATGAAGATAAGCCTATATGTAAGTTGTGACTCAAATCAGTTAATGCTAAGACCGGAAACACGTCTAATCTGATGTCTCATCTTAAATCGCATCATTCAACAGAATACACCACACTATCACAAAGCCGTTCCGCACCTCAGAAACGTAAGCGTGAATCAGAACTAGAACAACCACAACAATCACAACAGACAATTGCCACTGTGTTTCAGAAGGCACAGCCATATGTTAAGGGATCCACAACATCAAAACGCTTGACAGACTCTGTAACCGAATTCATCGTAACTCAGTCGCTGCCCATATACATGGTCAAAAGCAAACCGTTTGCTAAGCTTCTTTCCGCATTTGACAGTCGATATTCATTACCAAGTAGAAAGCATGTGTCCACGGTATTGATTCCAAAGATGTATGCCGAAGTTAGGGAACATGTGTTATCAGAAGTGTCCGCTGCTCAGTATTTCTCAGCTACGACAGATTTGTGGTCAAGCCATGGCATGACGCCTTACTTAGGATTCACAGTGCATTTTATAGATAAGGATTGGAAACTATGCAATCGTAATCTTCAAACACTGTACTTCCCAGAGGATCATACAGCCGAGAATATAGCTGAGGTGCTCAAATCTACATTAGATAACTGGGGATTGTCAGAGACAAAACTTGCATGTCTAACATCCGATAATGGCTCAAATGTCATAAAGGCAGCAGATCTATTAAAGTGGAAGCGACTATCGTGTTTCGGCCATAACCTACATCTAAGTGTGAACACGAGTTTTGTAACACAACAAAAATACTAAGCCACTCAATTCACTGTTTGCTAAAAGTCACCTGACTTAGATATCTCAGAAAATTTTAACCTATTCATTCCCATGGTGTAGGTTCCCTTGAAACAAGTTTAGCAGAGATACATCCCTCCATTGGGTAGTCTTGATAGTATCTCTTTAACTCTAAAGCAGTCATTGCTCTAGGGAACCGGTTCCTCTATTCCTATAGAGAACATATAAACGAGTCTGTGAGCATGCGCACTTATGCTACTATGCATGCGACCGAGTCCAAGCCGTTATTAATTAATTTTCTGTATTACGGGAAACACCTAACTTTTATCTCAACAAATCCTATTCATTCCATAATCTTGTGGAGCTACATCCACATTTGCTTTTCATGAATACCACAGTACAAGTGGTCTTTGTTGAATAAGTCATAGTACTTATGTAAAATGGTTATAATTTACGTGAATATGAGCAGAAAGTTCGTTGTGACCAAGTTGAAAGAAAATGGCGCCAGCTTCACATTACAAGCCAGGTGAAGTCAATAACTCTGATCCTATTTTAGCCACGAGGCTCCGTTCCTACGAAAGGTATACTATATACCGGTTTGGAACATCTCCTACGAAAGGTATCCTACATAACATATGTAACATACCGGTTGGGAAGTTAGTGGATCAATTAAGAGTTTTGACTAGGTACGTATTTCCGAGCGTCATTCTTTCCTACATAAGGTATACTACATACCGGTTTGGATCGAATCCTACATAAGGTATCCTACATAACTATGTAATATACCGGTTGGGAAGTTATTGGATCTATTAAGAATGTGACAGTGGTGCAAACAGGCGTGGTGGACCGGATGAACACCACAAGGATACACCACGATCATCCCCTGAAGAAAAGCGAGTGGTCCTTCTAAGGACCGTTACTAACCAACTAACATGAAACTCGCAATTACTTCATGATGATCAGTCAGTCATGTCAGTCGTATTACAATAAAGACGAGACCATCGTATTAATTCGCGATTCGGTGTTCGCTTTCAATTGGCGGCGTTTTTGCAGGCTAATTTAACATTACTAGCAATGGGCCATGAAACCTTTTTACCTTTTATTTAATATCTTATAAAAATTACTCGAGATTTTATGTTTTCTAATACCTGGCGGGGTTAGTCGACGCAAGTATTTTTTATGGCCGTAGTTTCATGAAAAATGTAAACATTGCGTTGCTATGGGATATCCTCTTTAGTGTGTCGTAAATTGGCAAATGTTGGACGATCTCGGAATGCCCGGATGTTCAAAATTACGATACTGAATTGAATCCTCGTAATCACATAACCCGCTTTTGTTAGATAGGCTATTAAGCCTGTGCCAGATTATCAGGTTCACTTGATTTGTAAATCTAGCGAGAAACTTGCGTTCACTTGATTTCTAAATCTAGCGTTAAAACTTATTATATATATTACTGGTTATATTGTAATGTGAACCTAAAATGATCTAAAACGTAATGCGATGTTCTAGAAAAATTGCATGAACGGCCGATAATTAAACTGGGTAGCCAGCGTCTATTGTTAGCGAGCCGGACAGTGGCAAAGTAAATCTCCGTTTGGAGGCGCTGACGAGAAGCGTAGATCTCATTGCCGAATTTCCGATTCCAGGATATCTATATCCGAGTACTCGCTTAAGCTACTTCATTAAAATTTGCTTTAACCTAATCTGGTCAGATAATATAACGTGATTTATATATCATGTGATTATCACGTGATTCTGATTTATATATTATAAAGACGACATTTATGTCAAGTTAGGATTAATTTTGATGGAAAAAACAATCTTTATTAAAGGATACGCAATATTTAGGCTGCTCAATTTAATAATTTCACTTCTGCGAATGATGTTTTGAGGTATACATTAAGCATAGCCGCGAGGTGACAAGATTTGTGAAGGGTTTTTTCGTGGTATCTTCAGACGTTAAGATGTTTAAAAATTCAGAGGAAAATAAGTTTTATCCTTGTATATAGTGCGCGCACATTTTTTAGAACATGTAAATTGAGCATAAATGTGCGACCTATTTATGGATTTTTAAGTAAATACGCCACTCCCATATTTGCTGGTACTCATTCAGAGTCAACTTATTTCAGTTGCAACTTATGACTAATAACTTCGAGAGTTAAATGGTTAATATTTTGATAGTAAACGCTACAAACTTTGATGACCAAGTTTTACTATATCAGAGATGTGTGTTGATCTCAGTGTTTTAGTAGCAAGCATAGCCTTTGGATCAGGAAAGTTCTTGACTATCAGCCACTTTTATTAGCCCTAAGATGGGTTTTTTCCCTACTTAATGTATAATCTAATCTCTCATCATTTTGTAAATTCTTTCTGCGGGTACTTAACTTGGGTGAAATTGGATATATAGAGCACGTACCCAGGCTATGAGGGATCATTCTATCGGCTCTCAATCGATTAATTGTTATAGTCAAATATAACATTCTGCTTGCAAATGGACTATTACTCGTGGAAATCATCTGAAAGTCTAGAAGAGGGGGAGAACTAACCTAGTTAGAAAAATTTTCTCTCTAAGGGGTGTGTAAACTGTGAAATGTTGGTCTGAACATGTTGTTTCCACACCATCTCTTAAAACATTCGAAAATGGTTTAGGTAGGCTTTGGCATAGTCAAGCCAATGTATGACTACACCGTACACGCAACCCATGACTAGAAGTGACGGCACAGGCATGGAGATAAATGAAGAAGAGATGACCATGAGGCCTAATTGTCCTGTGCTCAGTATTATTACCTAGATTATAACTCAATTTTTATGGCATAGCAACTGATTATAATTAAACTTCTGGTTTAGGTATGCCAAATCAAATCACTTCTGGTGTTTTGCTGGTATTGTTTGTTTCTAAATCACTTGACAGTTTAAATGCCCTATTTCAGGGGCTCTTATTTTGGATTCTTTAATTCTTTATTAGTTGCTCTTAGTGCAATGGCTGAACCATCCAATTATCCTCATCCTTCGAAACCTTGTGTACACCCAACTCTTCGCATTTATCTTCTAGGAATAATTTAATTTTTTCTTATGATCCTAGCAGTGCTTTTGTCGTTTTGATTTCACTAGATTTCGTTTTGCTCCTGAACCTTCTCATGTATTACACTCTAACTATCAGCCTCCATCTTTCGACTAATATCGTTCTGCAAATAAGTGCGTCAGACTTTATTATTTTAATTGTGAATAGTGGTTTGCTATCTTTTAGTATCATATCTGGCCTGATTTATTTTTAACATAGTTTTTCAGTCTTTCTTTTCTGTCAGTAGGATCCCTCGCCATGATGAAGCATATCTATGGGTGAATGTAAGCTTGTCACAATAACAAAATCTTTTTTGTCTTATCAAGATTTACACCGCTCCTTTCTCGAGTTCAGTAGAAATTTTGATCTTTTTATTTGTCTAGGGATATATCTATTTCTATTATTGTCATATGGAGAGGTCTTCTCAGCCTTATCTATTCAAGCCTATTTTTTATTCTTCTAAATTCTAAATTTCCCAGGCATTATTAAATAAATTCCTCAAGGGGGCCTAACCAAGATGATTGGATTATTGCCTTTGCATGGATTGTGGAATATGGTTTTTTCCTTTCACCCTTCTGTGTAGTTTCAGTCCTTTGTCCTTATCCATCATTGATCTGGTCACAGGTTTGATGGACTTCTTTCCTGTTTAATCATCTGATAAAGATATTAACAATTGGGCTCATATCATACTAGCTTTGTTTTAAAATTAGATTTGTAAAATAAGATTCTGCAGGTTTATTCTGGTCCTAGCTGTCATGCTTAAGCGCTTCTATATAATCTCTACTCTATCAGGGGTGGGATGGGTATAGCTAGCCTCATGCATGTCTTAGGTAGCAGATTTCCTACATATAAGGTACAATCAATGTAGTCATTGAATCCCCCTTTTTTCTATCAAACCATGTTGGTCTCCTTTGACATTAGTCCTGCTTCTGTTCCTGATCAATAATTTTCTGCTCTTTTCAAGTAGGATACAGTGGAGGAATGGCAGAATCCAGACTTTAAGGATTATGAGGTGCTGGCAGATCATCTTTTATAGGGTCTCGGCTCTTATCTTCAACTCATATATTTATCCTTTTCTGACAACTTCCAAAAAATTTACACTTCATGATTTAATACTAATTCTGTTGTATATTTTGGAATTATTTTGTCTGGAACCCATGGCTGCTTTGATACTGTTTGAGACAAAAATTACTTAGTCAATCGTTTTATATTCAACTCTTTTCCTACTATGTTGTCTCAGAAATGGACTTCATCGATGAAAGGAATAATATGGACATGGAGTCATTTTGCCTAGTCATCACTGGTCTAGTCAAGGATAAGGGACAGTGTTTTCTGATATTTCTATATATACAGAATTTGTCCTAACTGGATCTGGGTTCTTTTAATTACATCATAGCCAGTCTGGGATTCCTCTGGCTTGGAAGGTTGCTTAATTGTGTTAAAATTTGGGCCGAATGGAGTCAGTTTTGTGTACGAAGGTCAAGTCTGGTAATTCAGAATTTTGTCCCTCACCACGACTGCATACACTGCATTTTCATTCGTTGGGTGTCATCGGTACCAATTCACCAGTTTATCCATCTGCAGGTCCAGTTTGATGTCTTGTTCTTACGTGTTTGGGGGAGGGGATCTCGTTCTTGTGTCTATGGAATCAGATAAAGTAGTCTTACTACTCTCTTCCTTTTCAGGAACTAGAACAGGAACTAATACTCTAGTATTCCTCTTCAATACTCAGGAATATTGGAGAATGAAGAGATATTGTCTCTTTCACAAGCACCTATCTGCTCATGCAGTCATTTCTATAGTAGTGACCTTCATCAACAAGCAGGGCAGTTGAGGTTATCATATTTTGTCTGGAGTCTTGGTCTTCCTCCTGCGGTGGAGATGTCAGCAAAACTCAGCAGCTCACATTCCAGGTAGAATGATTTTCCTTGTAGCTCATTTATTACATCCCATTAAGTTTCTACTCAGTATAGTGTCCAGATTTGATGTTCATATTCTTCCTCCAGTCTAGGCTCTGGCGGTAGATGCTCTGGCCCAGTCATAGACTTCACATTTTTTAAAATTATCTTCAATTTAACTTTCTAGTGCCAATTGTATTTAAGAACTTTTGTCAGCGGTTTCTAGTACAATTGTCTTTAAGAACTTTTGTCAGCAGAATGTATTATCCCTTTAATCACTCCTGCTTGGCCCAATGAGAGTTATTCAGTGGATCTCGTAGTCCTCTTTGTGGAAATCCAAAGCGTCTTACCAATTTTGCTGATTTTCTATCTCGTTTAACAGCAGCTTTCAGTTCATCATTCCACAAATCTTCAATATGTATATATGGTATTTTCCAAGAGACCTGTTTTTCAGAAATTGATTTTTTGTCTGAACTTTAGTATTCTTAATCAATTCAAACTATCTGTTACAGGAGAATTTACCAGAGTATATTTAAGGTTTTCAAATGGTTGTTAGAACAGCACATTATCTCGCCCGATTCTGCATCCCATCATCAAGTCATAGATTCATGGCATATTTTTTGATGATTTAAATCCCTGTATGCTGGGGTGGTGTTATCATTTTCACTAGCATCTATCCTTCTTTGTTTTCTAGAAGCCGGTTTGAGAGTTATTAAGTATTTACATCATTTATCCATGGTACCGGTATTTTTAGGGTATAGCACAAAGGCAAATACCTATAATAAATTCCTCTATTAATTCATTCTTGGGTCCATCTGTTTAATTGTATAACTCTGAAATCATTCTTTTTGTACTAGCGGCCGCGTTTGTTAGATGGCATTTTGATATTCATATTCTTTTTGGGAATGATCTTTTCTAGGTGGTAGGAGAGCTGGCCTCATTCTTTGCCCTTGAAGAGATCTTATATATATAAAACCTAATTAATTGTTTTCAATCCTTTCCGAAAACTATGCCCAATTTAAAATATCTTTTTGAAACACCGTTCAGGTTACTTATGCAAATTTGTTTAGTAAGCGCGCATCTCATCAACTGGATTACAGACACCATTAATCGACACTAGAATGTACCTCCAGGAGACACTCAGTAAGTGTTAAGGCACACGATGTTCGTGGTATGGCCTTCTCCTTCGCATTCTATGCAGATCTACCGTTCAGATTACTTATGCGAATTTGTTTAGTAAGCGCGCATCTCATCAACTGGATTACAGACACCATTAATTGACACTAGAATGTATCTCCAGGAGACACTCAGTTTGTGTTAAGGCACACGATGTTCGTGTTATGGCCTTCTCCTTCGCATTCTATGCAGATCTATCAGTGGATGACATTATGTAAGTTGCAGTATAAATGTCAGATTCTACATTATTTTTATCTGAAAGATCAGATTCAATTCACAATCTGACATTTCTCGTTTCGCCACTCAAACCTAGGCTCAATTGCCTAGATTCTTTAGTCAGCCGTCTTCTTCACCATCTCACGGCTGTTTTTAAATTCTCTTTGCTGAGATTTTCTAATTATCATTATATTATTGTATTTTATTTCGAACATTTGTTTGTTCGTGCTATTTCAGCACTTCAGCGATTTAGTTGGTTTTAGTATTTTTGGTGATTAACCTTTCATTCCTGATTTGCAATTTACCAACCCACCTAGTATTTGGGCTCTGACCAATTCTGTGTTTTAGCAAACAGTGAATTGAGTGGCTTAGTATTTTTGTTGTGTTACAAAACGACCCAGACGTATATATACTGGTCTGGCGTTTTGTTAGCTTACTAAAATACTTACCACTCAATTCACTGGGGCCACCCCGCATCGTTAAATTGCAAATCATTAAAAATTTGTGGAATTAATTAATGACGGCTTGGACTCGGTCGCATGCATAGTAGCATAAGTGCGCATGCTCACAGACTCATTTATATGTTCTCTATAGGAATAGAGGAACCGGTTCCCTAGAGCAATGACTGCTTTAGAGTTAAAGAGATACTATCAAGACTACCCAATGGAGGGATGTATCTCTGCTAAACTTGTTTCAAGGGAACCTACACCGTGGGAATGAATAGGTTAAAATTTTCTGAGATATCTAAGTCGGGTGACTTTTAGCAAACAGTGAATTGAGTGGTAAGTATTTTAGTAAGCTAACAAAATGCCAGACCAGTATATATACGTCTGGGTCGTTTTGCTAAGGATAAACGTGTGTCGCGAGCCGTAGGCTTATGTAAAACATTAACAAGTGCATTCCACCACAGTTGAAAAAAACAGAAGGACCTCCGTAAAGCCCAGACAGAAGAGGATTTACCGGATCACCAACTCTTCGCCAATTGTGAAACACGATGGGGTTCTAAGTATGCGATGGTAGAACAGATCATGGAACAGGAACCGGCGATTCGAAAGGTCCTCAGTCAAGACTGTAAGTCCACACACCTTCTGCCATCTTGGCAGGATGTGCAAGTTATGGAGGCATTCTGTACCGCCTTAGAACCCGTTTCTTCCTTTACAGACATCATGTGCGCCGAGAAATATGTCAGTATCCGCGGTATATCCATTCATGCAAAAGTTAGAATGTGAAATCCTGGACACTTCAAATGACCAGCATCAACTTACGACGGACATCAAGGATAGGATCAAGGACGATATGCTACATCGCTATTCAGATATTGACACACAGAATCTGATTAAAATTGCATCCTTCTTAGATCCCCGTTTTAAGAAGGACTATTTAAGTGACCCAGAGGATGATTTAGTATTAGGTAAGCTACATAGTGAATTATCCATCCTGTCAACTAATGCGAGTTCAGTTTGCGACAATCCTACTAATCCCGTAGATAATTCAGATCAGCCTCCACCCGCCAAGAAGCGAATAACATTCACGTCACTGTTTTCTAAACCCAAGAGTTAGCCTAACCAATCAACTATTGACCATGATGCCACAAAACAGGAGATATTGTGTTATCCCGCCACACCATCAGTAGTCATTACGATCGATCCATTGATCTGGTGGAAATCAAACGAATCTCAGTTCCCTGGTTGGGCCAAGTTAGCTAGGAAGTATTTATGTATTTGTGCAACTAGTGTGCCATCTGAAAGGCTATTCAGCAAATCGGGTGCTATTGTCAGTCCACACCGTGCACGCTTAAAGCCCACTAAAGTTAATATGCTCACATTTCTAGCCTGTAATGCTGGAACATAGGTATTGAGAAATCTCTAATTGCGGACAAAGAGAAAACTATATTTGAAAATTAACAACTATAATGACTGGCTCAACATTCGAGTCAGTCATTCTAGTGATACATTTTCAAAAAGAGTTCTCTTGGTCAGCAAATGGACTTTTTCTATTAAAAGATTGTGTCAAAGTCTCGTCATCGTGCTATCTTTGGAAATATCCAATTGTAGACCAAGAGAAAACTAATTTTGAAAATTTACCACTGGAATGACTGGCTCGAAAAGAGTCTTGTCTGCAAGTGAATGCATGCTTTCCATGGAAAAAATTCAGTGTTCATTGTTGTTATTATGTTATCTTTACAATTTATATTGTCTCGTTCAATGCTCATGGTCGATCATCATTGTGTAATGTATGCTCACGTTACTTGTCTGTCTATTGCTTTATTACTTTATTGTAAACTACATGGAATGAATGAGTGAGTCAAGAGTGGGGTGGGGGTGGGGGATGAATGAATGACTAATCATATATAGGCCTAATCTACTAGTCTCTGAATAAAATTTTATCGCTAAAAAAATTCAGGTAATTTTGTTATCTTTATACACACATACACGCGCGCAGCTGATCGCATCTTCAGACCTGGTTCATCCATTTATTGATCACATGCATAATCGCGTGGTCTGTCTCACGGAGCATTCATTATAAGCTTTCTATAGTAATAATAATAACAGCTGATCGCGATTGCTCCACGAAACACTGCACCCGATTATGACCTGGTTAAAACCAATGAAAGATACTTGATGTTTTTGACCAATCAGATTGGGCCCTTGGGATTTCCCTTGGAGATTCCTGCGCACACTGTAATGGAGTTAAGGACACTTATGCGCATCTTCCTCTTCACAGTGACAAAGTAAAACGCAAAAAGGCGAGAAAAAATATTTTATTTGGTGCTGAAACACAAATATAATACAAAGTTTAGGCTAAACATCTAAAAAGGATGCCTATTGATAGATTGGCCAAATTAACCCTATTATATCCAAAATTATTCCAAATACCGCGATATTAGTAGTTATCGCGGTATTTTTCACAGATACCGTTATCGTCATCCCAATGGCAATACCGCCCAGCTCTACGTCTAAGTGCGATCGTCAACATGCAAAATATTCTGATGCCATTATGGCATTATTTGCTCGGTTCGAGTCATTTGCTAATGCGCTTTCAAAATCACTTGATGAGCGAATATCCTCTGCCATTCGTGCTTCTAAAGAGGATTCGTCTGAATCAGATGACAGTCATAAGTCTTGCGGGTGTACTCGCAAATGGGGGAAACCAATGTCCCTCTCGACTAGGCAGGAATTGTGTCCACTGAAATCTAAGTCTAAAGAATCTATGAAAAAGTGTTAAAATGACTTCCGCTAAGTGTCAGACTAAAGTCTACATAAGCCAGGGGGGGGGGGAACATTTTACCTCATGCAGTGGCGTCAGTGACGGAAGTTACCGATCATTCATCCCATGCTAAGGTTAATTTTTCTGTTATACCCATTGCCAGTAATGTTAAGAGATCTCCGATCTCTATGTCCGCTCCAGCCCTCAAAATTACCGTGAAGGAAAAAATGGTCGCGTAAGTGATGAAGCCCAGAATGGTAGTTATCTCTGATTGTGGAAAACAGAAAAGTTTCAACAACTTTTTGATATGACGCATGCTATTTACAACAGAATTTAGCATTTTCAAACATCTAAAAGATCGATAACATCTGTCTGCCAATAAATAAGTGACAGCGCGCATGTGTCAGAGACAAACTTCTGTTGTATTTCCGCTAGCATTACTACATAGGCCGGGAACTAGTCTCGCTACACGTTATGCATCAACAACGGACTGTTCAATTATAAACCGTTGCATGCAAGTATGTGCAACCCTCAGCTGGCATGTTCCCGATGTATTATTTTATATACACGATTGGATCCCAATATAACATTGTTGAGTGAGTCTCACAGTATATTCTCCTTGAGTTTCAATTGGCTTGTAGAGACAGCTGTTTAAGAATTTATCTGTTAAATTAAACTGTTACATTCATAGATCCTAGCTACTGTGTCAGTGTCTATTTCTCCATGACACACAATAATTCAGGCCTCGAAATTCGACGGGATTCTCGTAATATTCCCGAAATTGAAAAATACGGGAATCCAGTTGGATTCTCGTAAATAAACGCTTCCAAAAACATAAACATTTCATTCTTACAGAACGCCACGATCCCGGTTACTAATTTCAACAATAAAAATTATGTCACGAATCAGCCTAGATGGGGGTCTGCTAATACATCGGTAATGAGAAATGTCTCGCGTGACTGCGCAGTCGTAGTTAATAACAATCGATAATGCGCACTCATAGTTTCTGATTGGCTCGCTGGATATCCGATTTCAATAGGCATGAATGAAAATTACTATCGTAGTAAAATTTTGATCACGTGCCTCGTTGTCGTTCATAACGAATTAATCACATGATTTATTTCAGCCAATCTCTGTGCGACTCTCACGATTAATATTGATGGCTAATGGCGAACGAAAGATCTAGTCACTGTGCCGCTTTTAAACGCAGTAAAGCAATATGTTAGCGCCCGCTTTGACGGTTTATATGACCCAATATATTATTATTGGAAGGTTCTGACAGTAATACCACCCGATATTTAAGTGGTTCATTGCTTTGGAGCGACCGAGAAAACAGGACTATATATCAGGAAAACCGGTGCGTAGTAACTTTTATTTTCAAGTAAATCGCATTTGCACTAAATTGTCAGTTTAAAGCGTATAAGTTAAGAAGGGTCAAGCTACCTACTAAATGCCTTAGAGCTGGTTACACTTTTTATTGTGGCAGACTTGCGGGTTATTGTTTTATATTAGAAATGTACGCTGCTAGTGCTTGTACAAGTACAAGTATTTGGTAACAGTTAAAAAAAAATCTACCCGTCACAGGTACAATTTTATAAACATTTCAACCCCTGTTGTTTTTGGGTTAAGTAAGACGGTAGTTCTTTGATACAGGTGGAATTCTTTACCAATTAAAGCATATTCTTTTAAATATTTTGAAAATAATATGGCTGGAAGCCATTGCTTTCAAGGTGGTGGTGGGTGGGCTGGAGAGGGTTGCTCAACTAGGTAAGCCACAACAATGTAAGATATTCAATTCTTTGTTTTTGTAGTGGGGTTTGTGGGTGGGGTGGGAGGAGGGTGTTAAGATATTTATAAATATTGTGTTATTAGTCACTAATTATTATAGAGGGTCTGGAATTTTGAAATATATGTTTGGAAAAAGTATGGAATTTTATTGTGCCCAAGGTGTATGAACACTGAAATTGTTGCAAGCTGGAAAAATGTTACCAATGAGTGTTGTCATACAAATACTGATATTTTGGCAGGGAAAAAAGGAGTATTGTTTTTGGAGACTTAACACTGGCTCTGTTATCGAGCTTGTAATTTCAGGGGTAAATTTTCCAAAATATTCTTCTAGGTCTGGAAATGGAACGAATGAATGGACATAAAGTCGACCATGGTTTCCTGCCCGATTCTTTTTCTATTTCCCAAGTGTTAGATTTTTTATCACTGACTCTACAGTTGTCTGCTAACACTGTCAGAGGTTATAGATTTTCTTTGGCATCTTCGCTTCCATGCTTGTTGAATGCTGATGTCAAAGATACTAAAGATTCTTAATGGTTTCATTACAGGTTTAGGCAATATTCGCCCACCAATCTCTAAACCTTTGCCTTCCTGGAATCTAGCTCTGGTTCTTCAGGTTTGGCAGGACATCATTTTGAACCTATCTCTTCTATTAGCTTGAATCTTTTAACTTTAAAATCTGTTTTTCTGGTTGCTTCTGCTAGAAGATGATCCGAAATTCATGCTTTTTCCGCTGAGAAGGACAGGTTTATAGAATCTGGGGACGGTTTAGTATTATTTCCTAGAAGGGATTTTTTATCCAAAAAAACCCTCAATCTAACCGTTCGTTACCCAGCATAACCGATTATTTAAAAATCTTTAACTTCCTTTTCGCCATCTGACAGATTTTGGTGTCCTGTCAGAGCTTTAAAAGTTTGCAAGCATCGTACTGATTTTAAGAGATCCGATCCGTGTCATTTCTGGGTTCCGTATGTGGAGGTCACTATTTCCAGAAGGATTTGTGAGAATATCCATCTTTGTTATGAGATTGCTTCTCCTGATCAAATTACTCTTTCTCACATTAAAGCTCATGATGTTAGATGAATGGCTACCTTTTTCACTCTTTTTGCTGACTCTTCTTTAGATGAGGTAATGCAAGTCGCAGGATGGAAATCCGACTACTTTTACTTCCTTTTATTTAAAAGATCAGAGTGCAGCGGCTTCCTTTTAAAAAAAAATATCATGATTTTATCTCAAAAGGCTGAAGACCATTTACCAAGCACATACCACGATTTTCGTTAAGACTGCGTCTGCGTGAAATGGTGAGTCTTTCTTTGGTTTTTATTTATTTCTTTATGTTTAAAGAAATTCTTGTTTGCTAATCACTGTGTGATTGATTAAGATGCACCATTATGTTATGTTATTAACATTTGTTATTTTTTGTTTGATTTTTATCCTTGCTTATGGATTCTCAAATCTCCTCCCACCATGTGTTTAAAGAGGGGCACTGACCAAATCTACGGGTTTAGCGAGTAGTGATTGAACGGTCAAAATGTTTTTGTGGTGTAATAACAACCCCCCCCCTCCCCCCTTTAGTTGGTTGGTCTGTAGTTTTATTAACCACTATAAAAACATACTTAAATGGTGGAATGTGCTTGGTAAATGGTCAAAATGCTATTACTCCTTAGCTGCTTGACATATTTCAACCAAATTTGAATAGATGGTTTCTATGGCCGTAGGATCTGGACCTTCTATTCACAATTTAAATTGATCAATTTTTTGAGTGAAAAAAATCTTAGATTGTATAAAAAATCTATCGGAAATGGTCAAAATGCTACTCTTCCATAGCCACTTGACATATTAAAAAGAAATTGGACTATATGTATTCTATGGTGGTAGGCTCTAGAACTCATTTTCAGAATTTTTATTGATAAATTTTTTGGTTGAAAAACTTAGATTTTGTAAAAAAAACAACCACATACCGGATATTGTCAAAACACTATTCCTCATTAAGCGCTTGCCAGATTTCAACCTAGTTTGGCTGAAAGGCCCCTATGGATGTAGGTTATAGAACCTATATACAGATTTTTGATTGGTAAATTTTTGTGTGAAAATCTTGAATTTTATGAAAATTTACCGGATCGCTTAAAACGCTACTCATTAACTGCTTGGGCGATTTCACCCAGACTTGGATGGAAGAACCCTCTATAGTGGCAGGCTTCAGATCTAATATACAGAATTTTTGATTGGTCAGTTTTTCGGTGGTCATCTTGGATTTTCCAAGAGTTTTGGTAAATCAGTTAAAAGCCTACACCTCATTAATCGCTTGGTAGATTTCAATCAATCTCAGCTGAAAGGCCCCTAGGTGGGTAGCCTTCAGAACGTATATACAGAATTTTGATTGGTCAATTCTTTTGGTGGGCATCTTGAATTTTCCACAAATTATCCATCATGTCTATTTAAATAACAAAAGGTTAGTGTGACAGCAGCACTGGTTGAGTTGGTGAAGGCTGTTTTGTAGCCTTTAGTTTCATGGTAAGCTACTGCCAGCTTGTTGGCGATCTGAGTTGCTAAAGTTTAGTCAATTTGTGACTAAAATCCGAGTGGAGATTGTTCCACTCGGCCATGAAAACTGAGTCTGTGTCATCTGGTTTCATGGGAACCGATGCCACCAGCATAGGCGGGATAAATTTTTTATTTCCCGCCTCTTGGAGGTTCTCGTGCTGGTACTCCAACCTGTATTACTTGCATGAAGAATTGCGCCAAAGCTTATATGTGCTTATGTGCTCGCTCGGGACCACTGGTTTGGTGTAACTAGGGGCATTTCCCAACGGTTTTTGGCGGCTTGTAGAGGGGAGGGCTTCCTTGGGATCCTCTATCCTTCTTCGTTTTCTGTCATGTACAGGGACCTGGAGCTGTGGGTCCACTGGGCTGGAGACGGCGGCATTGGCGGTGCCCAGTGGTGTCACTGTGTTGGTGACGTCAGTCTTGGAGAGCTCACTCAGTAATTCAATGTCGATTGAGTCAATAGTTAGCCCTGAAATGGATGGCATAACTATCTCAACCTCTGGTACCTTCAGATTTTCGTTAGCTGTATTCATAGCGATCATTCGACAGGTTAATAACTACTTATTGAAAACAGTAGTTTAGTTCTTAAGCCTGACGCTTGATTACGATTTTGTGTAATCCAGAAAGTCTGAATGGTCTGGGCTGTTATCAATAAGTAATGTAATGGTAAGTATTGTTAGATCTCGGAGAAAGGGAAATTGAAATTCCTTCAATTTATGACGTAATGATTATGATGTCATCATACACCCTGCTTAGCTGATTATGACGTCAATTGATAGATGGACACTCTGGAAAGGTGAACTGAGAGGACACTACTAGAATCAATGTAGTTAGCATCATCCTGTTGCAATTCTACTGGAATAAAGAAACTAATTTAAGTGACAAGTTAATACTAGAGTGATAACGACGTAGTCAGTGATAGGTATACCAATTAGGTTTTTAAGCCTGATGCTTGGATGCAGTTGTGTATCCAGAAGTCTGAATGGTCAGAAGCTAATTTTTCAGCTCCTTTTATACTCTCATGAGCTGAGCCTGGGGATTGACTTTCACATGCCCTAAAAAGGGCATGGGAGGTTGGGATTGCCGGCGTGGTTTGGCGGTGGGTGCTTAAAATCACCGGTTATGGTGAGTTTGACGGTTGAGTCCAAAATGGCGGCTCCGGTAGTTTTTACCGGTTGAGGTAATTTTCACCGGTTGTGGTGTTTTTTGCCGCTTGTATTTATTTTGCCGGTTGTCGAATTTTTGCCAGTTGAGTAAAAAATGGCGGCTCCGGTAGTTTTTACCGGTTGAGGTAATTTTCACCGGTTGCAGTGTTTTTTGCTGGTTGTATTTATTTTGCCGGTTGTGGAATTTTTGCCGGTTGTGGGTTTTTTGGCGGTTTAGTTTGAAACTTTTTTGGGCGGTTTGAATTTTTTGCCGTTTTTTTTGGTTTGCCGGTTGTACTAAACTTCTTGCCGGTTCTGTTATGAACATTTGTTTTCACTCAGGTATTGTAGCGAATTTGGAGGGTTTCGGCGGTGGGTGTGGCCCATTTGTTGTGAGGTTTTGACCGGTGTAGTCATTACCATTTTATTGATTCAGACTTATGGCGTTTCGTTCCAAAAGGCGGAACTCATCAGAGGCGTATGTGGGGATGCTGTAGGTGAAGTGTTGTGTCACCTATGGGATCATCAGTTTGGGTAGTATTGCGGTGGCAGGGCGGTGGGGTCGCTCTACCCGGTGAGCTGTTGTGCTATCGAATAGGTGGTGTGGGGAAAAAAGAAAGAAAAGGGGTGGAAATGAACACACTATAGGTGAAAAAGATTTATTAAAGATGTAAATGGATGATAGACGTAGATAAATAAATGGTTTGTTTAAAAGTTAGAACAGTATGTTGTGTGGATGTGGTTCGAATCCTGCATATTTTAGACAGATAGTAGTATTAGTAATGATGCTTCTGGTAAGTCTCTCCTCTTGTGGACGGAAATTCAGAACTTGGATGAATTTAGTCGTGAACAAACTTGCGTGTACAGGAGGAAGGTGCAAGAGGTTTGTAGAGAATGGGAGTATGGTTCTCCCCTCTATTCCAGGTGAGCGTGATGTCTCTTGAGTGGGTCTTCCTTCACCGAAAAGTCCGGGTGGAAATACACAAAAGATATATATAAAAGTATGGAAATATATATAAAAAATAGTCACCGGAGGTGGACACTGTGTGCACGGAGAGAAGACATGAAAAAATGTCCATGGTGCTCCCTTCTGTTCCAGGTGAGTATTTTGTCCCTGAAGTAATTTTCTAGAACCAAAATGTCCGGTAGAGCATACACAAAAAAATTCAGTTTTTAGAGATAAGGAAATAATCACGGAATAGCGTCCTGGGTGGAATGTGTGGAGTCTAGAGCTGGAGGTGTGACAGGCTCCAGTCGATATGGGCACACATGTTGCCCATTAGAGTGGTCATCCTATCCCATTTTGGGTCTGGCGCTATAGAGTTCTGGCTTCGGATTGTAATATAGCAGTGAAGACAATTGATGTTGAAACGGTGGCCAGGCGCTAGTTCTGTGATGAGAGTGCTGGCTGCACGAATGTCCGCGTTCCATCTGGTGACTGTGTCCAGTTCCTGGTGATCTGGAGAGAATGTTTGAGAGATTAATTTGGATGAAGATAGAACGGTTTTCAGAGAGTCCGATTTATACAGGTTATTGTACGCATTACTTATGCTGAGTCCTGGTGATCCCGAACATGCGATGGCTGGTGAGTTGCTGGTGATGTCAATGCCTATGTCTGGACTGGAGGCTATCGGTGGTGAGGACCGTGGTGGTGTCTGGCTGTTGTAGGTGTCCGGGCCATCGGTGGGTACTGGATCCGTGTGAGCCTCGTACACTTTCCAATGCTGGAATACTGAATCCGAGTTTCGGGAGGTTTCTGGCACAAATGTACATAATTTCGAAAGTGTATCTGATATTGCCTCATGGTCGGCATCTGCGCGGTAGTATGTGTTTTTCGTCGGTGAGCTTAATTTCGGGATTCTGTATCCCATAATCTTTGAATTTGGAAGGCTTTTGAAAGCTGCTGGTAGTTTCCAGACTCCGGTCGAGCGCTTACTCACCTTAGGAGGGATGTGGTAATCGTATTTGTCACAGACCCTGGGCTTTGATAGTGGTTGCCCAGGGTCCACAATTCGTACTCCCTCAATCAAGCGTGGGTCCGCCATGAGTTCAGTAATTTTGTTTGTGTTCAGGCCATGCCATTGTAGGTGGCTTCGCATGTACTCCGCCCGTTTTATTGGGATCAGGCACCAGTCGCACGTCCAGGCTGGTAGATATGTGTGTGCGGTGTTGTCATGTCGCTTTAGGCTGCTCCTGTGTGCGAAGGAGCTGGCACATTTGGTGCACTGAAAGCGTGTCATATTGCTAGCAAGACTGATGAGATGGAATAGTGATGATTGGTTCCGGTGGGTAATGACTACGTTTATGACGTCGGTGTTGTTGACGTCATATGACGACCAGTGTGACGTCATAGGGATGTATGGTTTAGAAATCAACTGGCTGAAAGGATGGGCCAGAGGGTCACCCTATATAAAGAAGAGCGATAACAACGTACTGGGTCTGTTTTGCTTATGGTGTGCATGTCGGCCCAGGGAAGGCTGTGACCCCTACCCTGCTTGGTTGATGCCTGTCGGCTCCATTGTGTGGAGCTGGTGGATCCAGCGTTCAAAATTTCACTAACACAAACAGTACTAGATCATACTAAGAAAAAATTAGCTCTCCAGTATGAAGTGGTTAAAGGACTCAAAACAGCCTTTGAAAGATGTAACAATAACACTGCCACCAGGGAAGCAGAACTAGCCATAGCCACCACCACTGTAAGGCATAGCCGGCTGCACAGATCACAAAGCCCGAGAAGATGACCTCGCCCAACCATAGCCCCCCGCCAACGGCAGAGTGAGAGGCCCTACCACCAGCCGGATAGACGTCCGTCCCAAGCACCAAGGATGCAGAACACCAGATCAGACTGGGCAGACCGTAGAAGAAATGGCAATAGACAGGCACAGAACAGACCGGCTCCACTAATGGGCACCAACAGTACGCAGGCTATTGAACAACTTCTAATAGCAGTCCAAAAGGTAGCGGCATCAAGAAGATGACTACTAGACAACAGTTACGCCGTCTTTACCCAACCGCCACTATTCAGCCATTTCAATTTGTACATCACAAATTTTTACTGTATTTATCAACTACTGATTAATAGTATTCATATTCATCCTGTCATTATGTACCGTTCAAAACCAAACTGTAACAATAACACTGTGAACAAAGAAGATGAAACTTACATCTCCTCATTTGTCTTCAATCACTCAACAAATCCCCTCAACCAGGGTACCATCAGTCTTTTGGATACGGGTTTGGGCTTCAGCCCAACGGTTTCAGAACCACAATTAGGCAACCTGTATACCGACCTACAGGCTTTCTTCAGACGCATGCGCCTCAAACACTTCTTTACACCAAGCCCGCACCCACCTCACACACTCCTACAAAACCGCGTTGGTACACTGGTCACAACACCGGCTCCAACATTACTAACGTTCCAGGACGTCATAATCAGAAAGTTTGCCGCCAAAAAAAGCACAATGCTGCCACCCACCATGGATGCGCCATTTGAGTCTTTCTTTAAAGCGATCAGGTATGACTTCAGTAAACACGTCCACCGACGCTCCCATGAGAGCAACCTAACCGAGGTTGAACAAAAAGCCCTAAACGATTTAACACAAAATCATACAATCGTGATCAAAAAAGCTGACAAAGGATAAGCAACCGTAGTACAGAACAAATCCGACTACATAGCTGAGGCACACCGCCAGCTAGCTGATACCAGGTTCTATAAAAAGGTTGACACAGACCTAACATACAAACACACTAATCTAGTGGTAAAACGCCTGGACCAGTTAGCTAGAGACGGAGAAATAGACCACACAACCGCCAACAACCTCATTCCGAAACCACCAAAAACCGCCAGGTTTTACCTCCTACCGAAAGTCCACAAGGAGAAGAACAAGGAGGGTCTTATTCCGGGCAGACCAATCATCAGTGGAATAGGCTGCCCCACCGAGCTGATTAGCAGCTTTGTGGACGAACATATCAAAGTGCACATCACAAAGATTGCATCATATGCTAGAGACACCACAGACTTTATCAACCAAGTTGAAAGCTTCAGAAAAACATCACCAGACACCCTACTGGTCACCATGGACGTCACTTCTCTGTATACTAATATCCCAAACAACGAGGGACTAAGAGCAGTAGCAAAATTCTGCCAGAGACACGGGCTCCCTGGAAACCTCACCATCAGAGGCCTCCTAAACCTCCTAAAACTAGTTTTAGAATGCAATAACTTCGAGTTTGATGCCGAACACTACCTCCAAGTAGGAGGGACCGCCATGGGTAGCAAAGCAGCATGCTCCTTTGCCTGCATTTTTATGGCCAATCTAGAAACGAAACTTAGCTGGAGCCCCATTCAAACCATCGCTCTACATTAGATATATAGATGACATATTCATGGTTTGGGAACATGGCGAAAATGCTCTGGACTCCTTCATCACGTACATGAATTCAGCCCACCATAGTATCAAATTTACTATGGAGTCGTCACGAGAACGGGTCTCCTTCCTGGACACCATGGCTATCAACATTGATGGCCAACCAATAACCTTTGATCTCTATACTAAACCAACAGATACACACGGATATCTCCACTACGAGTCCGGAAGACTTCGACAGAAATAGCCTAGCCCTACTAGACCATTTCGAAAACAGAGAATTTCCGCGTACAATTCTAGACAAAGCCAGGCACAGAGCCCGCACACAGAACAAGAACGACCTTCTACATCCACCCGCTAATACCCATGCATCAAAGAACACCTTCCCATCCAAACCAGTCTTCGTTTGCGACTTCAACCGCACAGGTATCTTTCTCAAAAATACTATCAAGAAATACTGGCCCATTCTGGAAGCAAGCGACAGATGCAGGCTCGCCTTCCCAGAACCGCCACTATTCGGTTTCAGAAGAAACAAAACCATAAAAGACACAATAGTCAGAGCTAAGCTACCGGCGGTGGGCAGAACACTGCCCCATAGAAACCCACTCAAGAATTACACCACAAAAAATTGCAACATCTGCAACACAATGCAGAAGAACAGATTCGTCTCTAGCTCCCATACAGCGCTCTCCTACAGGTCCAAAATCATCGGCAACTGCCAGACAAGAAATATAGTCTACTTATTGACATGCTCAGGCTGCAAAAAGCAGTACGTAGGAGAGACGCTGTGCACCTTTAAAATCCGCATTCAAGACCACCTACGCTCGATCACCAACCTCTACAAACATGAGAGGTATGACACTCCAGTTTCACGGCATTTCAACAGACCCAGGCATTCTAGAATTAACATGCAATTCAGAATAATCCAGGTCCTATCTTCGGACCCCGAGGATGAAGTATCCACCAAATGGAGAAGACAAAGAATGCCACTGGATCCACCAGCTCCACACAATGGAGCCGACAGGCATCAACCAAGCAGGGTAGGGGTCACCGCCTTCCCTGGGCCGACATGCACACCATAAGCAAAACAGACCCAGTACGTTGTTATCACTCCCCCCCCCCACAAGTTAATACTAGTTTGATCTAGCTATAGCGTGTTCTATTCTGCTTGGCTTATTGATTTGCAATGCTTCTATTATAGAATCTAATGCATAATAAACGGTTGTCTTCGTCCACTCCTGGTATTGGTATTTGATTGGGCCATAAGCCTCTGCTAACTGATCTCCGGTGTTGGATTAGTGAAATACAAATAGAGTAATTAAAGAAGACTGTCATAAACTTTAAATATAATCTAGTAAATCAATAAAACGTAATTTTTGTTTTTGAATATTAGTTGGAAATATACTTAACCCTTTTATCTCCTTAGACCAGATAGGCCTATTAAAAATGATTTAAGCTTAGAAAGATTTTTTTGACAAACAGCTTAATCACACAAATCTGGTTTGGTCAGACAAAATCAGAAATATGTCAATAATTAGATAAACAAGCATCTATCACACCTGCCCCTAATATATGTGACATGATTGGAATAAAGACAGCTTTAATAATTTGTGTCTGTATGTGAAAGATTATATTTGTATTTGAAAGATGATATTTGTATTTGTTAAAATTGAGAATGCCATATATGTATTTGAAAGTAATAGTAATCCTGTATTTGTATTTGATCATCCGTATTTAACCCCAGCTAAAACAGCAGAAGTTGAGAAGGCACTTAGAGCCCTGAAAAATGGATGTGCATCTGGACCTGATGGCATGAGCAATGAACTATTCAAATATGCAAGTGACATTATCTCAAACCCGATCACGCACCTAATCAATTCAGCTTTGATGCACCACCTTCTCATCGACGCTGTAGACCAAGGCACCCTTATCGCACTACCCAAGCCCAAGAAGCCACCTGGACCCCCAGCCAATCTGTGGCCCATTGTGCTCCTCAACAGCCTACAGAAAATCCTATCCAATGTTACTCTATGCTGCATTTGAGATAAGATTGAATACATCACCAGATCATGTCAAAGTGGCTTCAAACGTGGATGCAGCTGCGCAGACATTGTATGGGCTCAACACATGCTTGTGTCGGTAGTCATGTCCAAACACAGGGACATCCACAAAATGGGCATTGACATGTTACAAGCCTTCGACACAATTAAACGCTCAAAGGTCCTAGATGTACTACGCCAGGCCAGTTGCAATGAAGATGAGCTACGACTAGTGAGACTACTGCTTGCAGACACCAAGCCGAGAGTATGAGTCCAGTCAGTGAAGTCTGTAGAGTTTGAGACATCAATTGGCTCCCCACAGGGAAATAGTCTATCCACTGTGCTTTTCACCTATTACCTTGCTGCCACATTGAAATCTGTGCAGGAAAGTTCCACAAGACCAACCCCCCCACTGTCAATACTGGGCATGCGGCTAGAGATGGAATATGCCGACGATGTGGACTTCATAGACGGGGAAAAGAAACCCTTGATGAACTTCTCCCAATAGCTGCAAGCAAACTAAAAATCGAGAATCTCTTTATGAATGAATCCAAAACAGAGTTCACCCACATATACCTATCGACAAAGCATGAAACTATAGAAAATGATGACCCACTTTGTGGCGGCGACCCATGGAAGAAAAGTACAATCCTGGGCTCACTGCTTTGCAGTACTGCTGACATATCTGCATGCTGCGTCATGGGGAACATAGCTTTCCAGTCCTTCTGGAAGCTATGGATTCGTAGATCAAAGATGCCCTTGATAAAGAGGCTATGTTTATACAATGCAACCTGCGTATCTTTGATGCTGTATAACTGTAACAGCTGGGCAGCTCCAAAGGCAGCTCTAGACAAACTCGATGCCTGCCACCGCAAACACCTACGCACCATCACTGGACACCGATGGCCAGACAGCACAATTTCCAGTGATGCACTATACAAGATGTGTAATACATCGCCGCTGTCTGTAAAAGTCGCCCAGCAAAGATGGTCCATGTTTGGCCATGTGCTAAGGATGCCAGAAGAGACACCAGCACAGAGAGGCTTGGAATTCGCCCTACTCGGAGCCAGCAAATACAAAGCAAGGAGAGGACGTCATTACCTAAATCTTCTAAGCGTGCTACGAGGTGACCTCAAGAAAGCAGGACTTGGTACACTCAAGTCAGGAATGGACCTGAGGAAGCTAAGAATTTCGGCTGAGGACAAGACACAGTGGGAAAAAGCAAAGAAGGACTGATTGCAGCTGTAGGATGTTTCTACTACTACTGCTGCAGAATACAGTAATCATACATTTGACCCCAGGCCTGGGTGGTGTTGAGCTACATTTAATACCTGACCTTCCATGGTGTAATATGCTTCTGTTCTTATGGTCTTGTTGCTTATTTTTATGATCGCACATTTCTCCATGTTGAATTTCATCTGTCAGGTGTGGGTGGCTCCATGCTACTAAGGTGTTAAGACCTTTTTTGTAATAGGCGGTGATCATCGACAGATGTAATAGGTCAGTACAATACACAATCGTCAGCAAATAGACGCATGGGTAATTGAAGGTTCTCACTTATATCACTTATGTATATCAAGAAAAGGGTTGGACCTAAGATGGTCCCCTCAGGTACTCTCGATATCGGATGGTGCTGATGTTGCATCACTCAAAACTACTTGCTGTTGGCAGCATAGCATCCATTAATGAGTCGATCCATTCAAGGTCGTAAGTTTGAAATTTTTTAAGGAGTGTTTCCCCATTACCATAGATCCCCCTAGCATATATAAATATATACTCAAGGTATGAAATCACTCGGCAGGCAGGCACGATGTGTCTTAAAAAATATAGCGCTTTAAAGGCCATATTATTTATTGCATCACTGTTATATCGATTCCTACATGGAGATAAATTAATTTTCTCTGCGGAAACATATAGCATTTTAGGTTTATTAACCCTTTAACTCTCTAAATTTATTTTCTCGGAAGAAAATGCCAATATGCAGACCAAGAGAAGACTATCGAGCCAGTCATTCCCATGGTAAATTTTCAAACATAGTCTTCTCTTGGTCTGCAAATTGATATTTCTCAAGACCACTGTAGAAGTAGTTTTTGGCTGATATGAGTGTTAAAGGGCTAAGGAGTATTATAAAAACTTTCAACGACACAGAATATTTGTACCATTCTAAAATAAGCTCCTGTTGTCGGGGTGGATCAAGTATTCTTTTATATGGAGTGTCCAATCTGGGGGTTTAGGCAGGGACAGTATCTTATTTAACTTTCACTTGGTGGGTCCTGAACCACTTGTAAATCTACCATTGTGTCTGAAAACATTCCACTGAGTTGACTGTCACTTTACAGCATGAGTAAATTGTTCTATTCTCTTATTTAACCCTTTAACACCTAAGATAGTAAAAAAACTGGCTTCTGCACTATTCTTGAGTTGTTATTACACCACCGTTCAATCACTACTTGCTAAATCAAATATCTGCATTTAGCTATCAGAATAAAATTTTTATGCTCGCTTACATACTCCCTAATGCCAAACCATCACCATGTAGATCATCAACCAGGCTTCTGGAAGAGGGACCCCCTGCATTAGCCTTACAATGGACTGGCACCAGTCTGTACTCACTCCTTGGTGATGCTTGTCACTAAGCACGCTCGCGCATGCGCAGTAGGTCCCAAACGTGAAAACTGATTCACTTTTCAAATATTCTGCTAGCAGAACAGTTTGCCTGCTATTAATTGAAATAAAAGTTTAAAGCTTTGCTCTGAAAGTTTTCAGTTACAATCTATTTGACATCTAAACATGCCTTCCATGAAGTCAATCCTTCCTAAGTTATGTTTAACTTTTATATCATGGTGTTTTAGAGGTTTTTTGTAACTCTAGTTTTTGAGTTACCAGTTTTCGTGTCACTACTCCCGTTTTCGAGGTTAGAGTACCATGCCTATTATATACCATCAAGTACCATGTTATAAAATAGCCAATACCACTCCTATTAACGTAGATCCTAGTGCTCTCAAACAATATCATTCAGGAATCATTATGATTCCAGTCTTCAGTCAGTCTCTTAAGGATGCATATGACGTCTCCTCTGTAGATTTTCTCATTAGTTTTTTTAACGAAGCTAGTGCTTTATTTCCTATCATTTCTTATTTTTATAGGAAGAGGTTTTATCTTCTGAGAAAGTCAAATGTACGTCGAACAAGTGTGATCGCTTTCACGCTAAAGACTTTGCGGATCACGTTTGCCTGAGGTGTACCTCCTGCTCCCCTCTCAAAATGTGTGGGATATGTAAGGGTTGGCCGTTGGTCATCTCAAAAGCTTATTTCAAAGATTTTGTCTCTAACCCTGCGTTGCCCTCAGGTCGCTCTCCCTCCATTGTTGAGTGTACTAAGGCAGTAACTACTGCCTCTACCGCTGTTAAAACATCTGTATCAACAACGGAGGGGGGGGGCTGCTCTTCTATTTCAACCTCAGATCCTGTTATGACGTTATTTGCCAGGTTTGAATCATTCGCCAACGTGCTAACAAAGTCTTTAGATGAACGTATTTCCTCCGCTATTAAGGCTGCTAAAGAGAAGTCGTCAGACTCTGAGCACAGCCCCCAGTCTCGTTCGCGTAAGTGGGGTAAACCTATATCTCTGACGTCCAGACCAGAGGTTAAGTCTCCGAAATTAAAATCCGGCAACTAGAAAGAATCCTGGTAAGTCATCCTCTGGTAGGGGCCAGGCTAAAGACCATGTTAGTCTTGAGGGTCAGCATAACCCTCAAGCGATGGCATCGGTGGCGGAAGCTTCCGATTTTTCTTCACATGCCAAAGTACATTTTTCAGTGATCCCTATTGCCAGAAATGTTTTAAGATCTCTGCTCCCGTCTCTGCTCCTGGCTTGTCCGGGCAAGCGGGTTTGCATTCCGGTTTGTCTTCTGGTTTGACCGGGCATCCGGAAATGAGCACCATGATTGTTTCTGGCTTGGCTGAACATCTGGTGTCTCATGATAATCTGGCTTTTCCGTCCACTTACATTTCCGGTGTTTCCGGTTCCGGCTGTAGAGTTGCTGATTCCGGTAGGAAGAATGTGATTCCGGGTCTGTTGGACCCGGCTTTGCATCATTCGTCTATTTCCGTTTCCGTTTTTTTCAGCTTCCTCTTCCGGTAGTAGTGTTGCTACTTCCGGTAGGAGGAATGTACATCCAGGTCTGTTGGACCCTTCTCTGCATCAGTCCTCTTTTTCCGTTTCCGGTTTGCCAGTTTCCTCTTCCGGTAGTAGTGTTGCTACTTCCTTCTTATTCTTCCTCTTCTCCTGCTTTTGATCATTTGGATCCTATTGTTTCTGTTGTTCTTTCTCCAGAATTGGAATTCCAGATAGTTGATTCGGGTTTAGATTTTTCATTGTTTTCAGTAAGTCGCGATTCCTCTCTTCATCGTTCTATTATTTCAGCTAGATTTTCAATCCTTTCCAGATTTTCAGCCAATGGTTTAGATTCATATTCTTTTCCTTCTAATCAGCGAGAGGAACGTGGTGTTAGTCCATCTGATCAGTCTTCTGTGGTTTTGGACTCTTTCTTGAACGCTACCTCTAGAGCTTTATCCCCTCCTTCCTCTCTAAGAATCTTTGATTCATCTGCTTCTTTAGACTCGGACCTTTGTCCTCCTCCCTCTTCTCCATCTCATTCTTCTGTCAATGCTACTCAGAGATCAGTCAGGGCCAGGGATCTGAAGAGGCTCTATCCGGTGAGGGCCTCTCCGGATGACTGGTCTAAGTCTCATCAATGGATAGCTTCTTCTCTATCTCTTCCTCTTCAGGATGAATTTTCGATTGATCCTCCTTCGTTCGGATCTGCTCTTTCATCTTCTGATTCTTCATCTAGTGCTCCTTGTGTTCTTCCAGTGGATAATTTGGTTGTAGATATGTTGGATTTTTATGTTAATGATGTTCAATCAAAAGATTTCTCTCTTACTCCCAAGGTAGATGCTCCAGTTCAGGTTCCGAAAGATGATTTTATTAGATTGGCTTCTACTCAATCTCTTAATGGTCCGACTTGGGATGTTATTTCTTCGAATCTTAAGGAAGCCTCTAAGGTAGAATCGTCTTCTGACCTTTTTAAATGGGAGTCTGTTTGTCGTGCTCAATTAAAATCAGCTAATTTTCTGGCCCTTCTTTCAGAGGCTCTTCTCAGGACTCAGGAGAAGAGTGGTCAGATTCCTCCTGAAGTTTTTCGATCGTTGGCCGATCTTTCAAGAGGTTCCTTGAACTCAGTTTGCCATTCCTTGGGCTTCATTACCTCTAAAAGAAGGTCAAGGAAACTTTCAGAGGTGAATATTTCGAACTCTCAGGAGTAATCTTATTTCAGCTCCTTTCGGATTGGATATCTTTGGTCAAAATTCTACTTCAATTCTTAGAGCTGAGTCTGATCGCCTTAGATCAGCTAAGGATCTGCGTGACCAGATCTCTATTTTGAAGCCTTCAGTTAAGAGAGACTCTTCCTCGGTCAAGAGTCCATCTTCCTCTCCCAGGAGGAAGAGTCTCAAGCCGGATGAGTATGGGGCTTATCCTTCAAGGGTTTTCACTAACTCTAATCGGTCCTCTGTTTTCCAATCCAGATCCGCGGAGGAGGATCGTTTCAACTCCATTTCTTCTCAGACCTAGAGCCCAAGTTCGTCAAGCCCCTTCTCAGGTAAGAAGGGGTCAGTTTTCCTCACGAGGTTCTAGATCTAGTTCTAGAGGCCGCTCCTCTAGAGGGTTTCAAACTAGACGGGTTCGAAGGGATAGCCACAGCCCGGGTAGGCCTTTCCTTTTCTCTTTTCCCAGTCTTTCCTCCTCTTCTACCACCTTTTGATCTATTGGTGCAGTCCCTTCTTCCCAGCGTGCCAGTAGGAGGGCGCCTCTCTGTTTTGGGAGACTTGACAAGCCCTCATTCAGGACTCCTGGCCTTTAGAACAAATCCGCTGGGGTTATGCACAGTCTTGGATAGATCTGCCTCCTCCTCTGTCTTGCCAGCCCAAATGGACTCCAGTTCCATCCAATCTGGAGAAGTTGGAAGACGAATTGGAGTCAATGTGTCTAAAGAAGGCTATAGAAGAGGTTCCTTGTTGGAGAGTAGACCCGGGCTTCTACTCAACTCTCTTTCTAATCCCCAAGAAAACAGGTGGATGGCGTCCAATTATCAATCTAAAGAGTTTAAATCTTCTAATATCTACTCCAAAATTCAAATTGGAGACTGTATCTCAGATTATCGCCAGTCTGAGTCCAGGCATGTGGACGTCGTCCATAGACCTAAAGGACACCTATTTTCATATTCTCATCCACCCTTTCAGAAAGTTCATGAGGTTCGCTTTCAAGGGCCGGGTATGGCAGTTCAGAGTCATGCCTTTCGGCCTGACCACGGCTCCTTTCTTCTTCACCCGCCTAGTGTCAGCAGTAGCAGGAATTCTGCACCGTCGTTATATTCCCCTTCACGTTTATATAGACGATTGGTTACTTCTTCTTCCTGTTTTCGATCGCTTGTATCACACTTGGAGAGCCGTTCTCAAGATGAAATCTGTGGTTTTCTGCAGTTCTTCCACAGGCTCATACAGCTTTTCAAGAAAAGAGGTTGACAAAGGCCAGATCTCTTCTCTCAGCAGCTGATACGTACTACATAATTGAAGTATTGGTTACTAAAATCAGAATCTTCCTCAATTCTGTCAAGTATCGTTCCAGAGGTCTGCAGTCTGGCTTCCAGTCTAGGATGGGTCATAAATCTAGAAAAAACATCTTTAACTCCGTCTCGGGTTTTCACCCACATAGGTGTTTCTTTCGACCTAGTTCGAGGCTTAGTCTTCCCTTCAGATATAAGAGTAGAAGCCATCCTAGTAGCCATGGAAATTCTGTCCTCTGCCGTGCTCAGAGCAATCTTTTTTCTCTGGGTGATAGGCTTGATGGTCAGCGTCGAGAACATCACTCCGTGAGCGGCGCTGATGAGAAGACCTTTCCAAATGTATCTTATGTCCCTGTGGCAACAGTCGATTCATTCAATTTACCATCAGATCCCTGTCAGAGAGCATTTAAATCCCCACATAGAATTTTGGAAGGATCGCTCTCTGCTTCTGATGGGTGTTCCTCTGGTCAAGTCTTCTCCTCAAGCGATCATCTTCACAGATGCTTCCCAGGAGGGATGGGGAGCAGTCTGGGATTCCATGTCTGTCTCAGGCCTGTGGTCCCGGGAGGTCCCTGGAGGAGTCGTCAGCCCACATCAACATTCTGGAGTTGTGGGCTGTCAAGAAGGCTATCCTTTCTTGGCCGGATCGGGTAAAGGGTCTGAAGATCTTGATTCGATCAGACAATTCAACAGTAGTCTCTTATATCAACAAGCAGGGGGGCACAAAGTCGTCTCTCCTTTGTTTGGAGGTGTGGAATCTCCTCATGAGGTGTCGCATGAACCAGATTTTCCTGGTGTCCACCCATGTCCCAGGATGTCTGAATTTTCGGGCGGATCAATTGTCTCACCCCTCCAAATTCGCTCACACAGAGTGGCAGTTAAAGAGGTCAGTTGTCAAAGCGATCTTCAACCTCCTGGATCGTCCCCACGTAGATCTGTTTGCGACCTCTCTGAATGCCCAGATCTCCTCTTTCATGTCTCCTTTTCCGGACATTCAGGCGTTGGCTGTGGACGCCCTGTCTCAGTCCTGGACAGGAATCTTCGCTTATGCGGTCCCTCCAACTATCCTGGTTCGTTTGGTTCTGAAGATAGTCGGGGACCAGATCTGCGAGATTTTGTTGATAGCCCCCAAAAGGATCTGGTTTGTAGACCTCGATCTTCTAATAGACTTCCCTCGTCTGCTTCCAGTGTCCCCAGACCTGCTGTCCCAAGTAAGGGGAACTTGCCTTCATCCAAACCCAGGAATCTTCAGTCTGTGTGTTTGGAGAATATCGAGTGCTCGGTCCCTGAGAATAAATTTTCTGCAAGATCTCAGGAAATCATTAATTCGGCCAGGAGGGAGTCGACCCGAAGAGTTTACAAGGGTCGACTTAAGATTTTTGGAGAATGGTGTTCAAATCATGATCTCGTGCCCGATTCTGTTTCTATTTCCCAGGTGTTAGACTTTTTATCTTATCTGTTCGATTCTCTACATCTGACTGCTAACACTGTTAGAGGATATAGATTTTCTTTAGCATCTTCTCTTCCTTGTTTGTTGAACGTTGATGTTAAATATACTAAGGTTCTTAATGGTTTTCATCAGAGGTTTAGGTAATATTCGTCCTCATGTTGCTAAACCTTTTCTTTCCTGGAACTTGGCTTTGGTTCTTCATGTTTTGGCAGGTCATCATTTCGAACCTATCTCTATGATTAGCTTAAAGCTTTTAACTTTTAAGGCTATTTTTCTAGTGGGTTCTGCTTCTGCTAGAAGATGATCTGAGATCCATGCTTTTTCTGCTGAAAAGGATAGGTTTATCGAAGCTGGGGATGGTTTGGTCTTATATCCTAGAAGGGATTTTTTTATCAAAAACTCAATCAAACCGTTATCCAGCTAAGCCGATTATTTTAAAATCTTTATCTTCCTTTTCTCCGTCTGACAGATTTTGGTGTCCAGTCAGAGCTCTTAAAGCTTATAAGCGTTGTACTGATTTTAAGAGATCTGATCCGTCCCATTTCTGGGTTCCGTATTCGGAAGGGGTAGCCAGACCAGTCTCTAAAGCAACTATTGCTAGATGGATTTTGTGAAACCATTCAACTTTGCTACGAGATTGCTTCTCCTGAGCAAATCAATCTCTTTGACATTAAGGCTCATGATGTTAGAGGGATGGCTACCTCTTTCGCTCTTTTTGCTGGCTCTTCTGTAGACGAAGTTATGCAAGTTGCAGGATGGAAATCCGAGTACTTTTACCACTTTATTTGAAATACCAGAGCGCAGCGGCTTCATTCTTTAGGAACATTACAATTTTAACAAAAAAGGCTGAGGACCATTTACCAAGCACATCCCACCATTTTCGTTAGGACTGTGCGTCTGCGTGCAATGGTGAGAGTTGTTCTTTGGTTTTTATTTATTTCTTTATGTTTAAAGTTTTATCTGGTTGTTAATCATTGTGTGATTGATTTAGATGCACCATTATGTTTTGTTATCAACATTTGGTTTTGTCTTGTTTGATTTTTATCCTTGCTTATGGATTCTCAAATCTCCTCCCACCATTGTTTTGTAGTGGGACACTGACCAAATCTATGGGTTTAGCAAGTAGTGATTGAACGGTAATGGATGTTTTTGTGGTGTAATAACAACCCCCAACAGACCCCCCCCTTTAGTGGATTGGTCTGTAGTTTTATTAACCACTATAAAAACATACTTACCTTTCAATCACTACGACCCGACCTCAGCCACCCCGCTGGGTATTGATTTGAGAATCTAGCCTGGATATATGGCGCTTAAATTTAGAAAAGTGAATCAGTTTTCACGTTTGGGACCTACTGCGCATGCGCGAGTGTGCTTAGTGACAGGCGTCACCAAGGAGTGAGTACAGACTGGTGCCAGTCCATTGTAAGGCTAATGCAGGGGGTCCCTCTTCCAGAAGCCTGGTTGAGGGTCTACATGGTGATGGTTTGGCATTAGGGAGTATGTAAGCGAGCTTAAAATTTTATTCTGATAGCTAAATGTAGATATTTGATTTAGCAAGTAGTGATTGAACGGTAAGTATGTTTTTATAGTGGTTAATAAAACTACAGACCAACCCCCTAAAGGGGGGGTCTGTTGGGGGATATGTCCATTTACAGACCAAGAGAATACTATTTTTGAAAATTTATCACTGGAAAGAGTGAATAACCGAGGCATTCATTTCAATGGAAATTGTTTTAAAATAATCTCTTGGTCTGTAAATGAATATTTTCTATAATTGAATAACTTTGATGGTTAAAGATGCCTTAAAACTGGTTATTTATAAATGATATGAGTTTTCTCCCTTGCACATTAACATTTATTAATTTATATTTAATTTATTAAAATTTCAGGTTTGGGGACCATTTGATCCACCAATACACCTTCAGAATACAAAAGTCGAGCTAATCCACCTGAATCCGACAGTAATGAATCATGCAACATCACCTCCAAAGTCGTCTGTGATGGATCTTCGTCCCACTCACCTGAGAATTGCTCCTCGTATCTCAGTTACCAGCTCTGATGGAGGTGACCGCCTCATATACTGGTAAGTGTAGTTTTAACGGGATACTAATCTCTTCTCAAAGGTCGTAATGTACTGTTTGAGTATAGAGATTTCATATCTTTCGCACGTGCATTCGCGCTCCCTGGCATATTTCTTTATTTGTTTCACAATGATTTGATTTTAGCATCACGTTAATGTTTAGCTGTGGTCGCGGCCAGCTTGTCCCCTCAAGCGATAGAGTGTGATGTCATGTAAGTGCCAATTCAAAACATTCTTTATTGTGTAAGAATTATCATGCTGAATATTTTGAAACAAATTAGACTGGGAGCTGTTGCTAGCCAGGAAGCAACAGCTTCCAGTCTAATTAATTTCAAGGTATTCAACAACTTACCTGTATGGTTGCTTTTACACCTCATTAACAAACTATAGACAGCACCTCTATGATTGCGTACGTATAAACCGATGACGACAGCCTAAGTTCTTTCTGATTGGTTGAAAAGTAAATCATGGCAGCATTCATAATCTGGAGAAATGTATCAATATTTAGTTTAATTTATTTAAAGCCAGAATGTCTTTCTTTAGTTTAACAGCATTATAAAAAGGTAAGAATGTTAGACGTAGTTTATGAGGCGCATATTTTATCACTTGAATAACTGTTGTACGATATTAACCCTTTAACACTTATATCATCCAAAAATGGCTTCTGCAGTGGTCTTGAGAAATGTCCATTTGCAGACCAAGAGAAGACTATTTTTTTTAATTTACCACTGGAATGATGGGCTTGATAACAGAGCCAGTCATTCCAGTGGTAAATTTAAAAAAATTGTCTTCTCTTTGTCTGTAAATGGACATTTTCTCTGAAAAAATTGAAATTTTCTTGAACAAATGCGAGGGTTAAAGGGTTGAGAGACAGGCTTCATTTTCCTTTAACCCTTTCACAGACAAATACCTGAAAAAAGTATATTCTTTACACTATAAAGTTTATTCTGTTGGCTATTTGAAAATTAATTTGACTGGATGTTGGGCAATAACTTCCAGTCAAATCAATTTCAAAATATTCAACCGTTTTCCTGAACAGTTTCCTTAAAAATGAGATATGGTGAATTTTGCAGTGAAATGGATACGGAATTACTGCAATAAACCTGTCTATAACAACTAACATAGAGTAATTATTATAAACATGCACGCACACATGCATGCGCATGGCGAGCACGCGTGCGTGCACACCAGGATGTCAATTAACCCTTAATTAATCCTCAAATTTGTTCAAGAAAATGTATTTTCTCAAAATGTCTGTTTGCAGATCAAGAGGAGATTGTTTTTGAAAATTTATCATGGGAATGACTTAGTGTCTCTTATCGAGTCAGTCGTGACAGCGTTAAATTTTGAAAAATAGTCATCGCTTGCTCTGCAAATGGACATCTGTCAAAACCAATGCAGACTAATTTTTTAGCAGCTTGAGTGTTAAAGCCTGGTTAATATTTCTATCCACACAGTTTATTATTTAAACAATAAAGGATGATAATATCTGTTGTAGTTTTATTATCATCATCATCATCATCATCATCCCTGTTTTCATTATCATCATCTCCAATTTCATAGTTAACGTAGTTTATTATAACCATCTAGTGTCTTATCAGCCTTCCAATGATCATCAAAACACTCATTAAGGGAGTGAACTCTTCGTCGTTTAAGGATTGTCTTATGCCGTGGTTATCATTCTTGGAATGTTGGCATTGAATGTAGAGTTATATCTACGAGTATTGATTTTGACGGCGATGTACCACTGCTGTCATCGTTAACCAGATCTTTATTCCCCACATCCATTTTGCAGTCACGCTAGCTTCCTGGCACAGACAAGCATATAATGATTCATTTTCATGATTGTCCCACTCCAACCCTTGCGTAAATGAATCACTCAAGATGGTATTTGTTGCTAGGTTATATGTGTATTTTATGACAATTCATATCTGTAGCTATATCATAATGATGCCAATTGATAGGATCGACAATACAGATTTTATATGAATACATTGAATTTCAGTGTTTTATGTCTTTTACACAAAGTGAGGGATTACAAGCTAACCACATGGCCTTCTACCATCATTAACCCTTTTATGGTCAAAATGTTGGTAAAGAAAATAATGACTGCCTTTTGAATGTCCATTTGTATAGTAAGAGAAGACTATTTTCGAAAATTTACCACTCAAAAGCCTGGCTCGGTTGCTGAGCCAGCAATTCCCAGTGGAAAAATTAAAAATATGTTCTTATGGACATTCCTTATGACCAGTGCAGAGTCAAGTTTTTGCCTAGATTGACCATGGAGGTGTTAATGACATGTTTCTGCGAAACCATTTGGGGAATCAATTCAAAACTCATGAAACATCATCTAGGAGTTAAGTCAAACTTGTTCAAGAGAACTTGATTGACCAAATGGCTCGGCGGCCATCTTAGATGACCTAGTTTTCGTGAAAACGTCTTCTCCAGAACCACTGAGGGGATCGGGCTGAAATTTGGTTGTAACAATTAGGGACTAAGCGCCATTAAAATTTGCTTATGGGTAATTGATACGTAAAAATACATGGCTGCCATGGATCAATTAAAATGTAGAGCTTTTGGCGGCCATTTTGGATTTTTTTATTTGATGGGTTTTTAAGCCAAAATTGTTTTCATTTAGGTTTTGTGGCATGCTGATTTCAAAATGGCCACTTTAGAAACTGTCAGATAAACAGTTTGGCGGCCATCTGGGATCGTTTTCCCGTCAAAAACTCCCATACTAAAGCAATGGGAAAATTAAAATGTCTTCGAGAATTGCTGGTCAGATTTCAATTATATTTGGTAAGAAGCATCCTTAGGGCATAGGGATCCAAGTTTGTTCAAACGAAGCCAATTGACCAATTTGGTTGGTGGTCATCTTGGATTTTGTCCGATTTTTAGAAACGTCTTAAAATCTAAACTGCTTGGGGAATCAATTCAAAACTCATGATACATCATCTAGGGCAAAAGCTAAGCTAAACTGGTTCAAGAGAACTTGATTGAACAAAAGGTTGGGCGGCCATCTTGGATGACCTAGTTTTCATCAAAATGACCTCCAGAACCGCTGAAGGAATTGGGCCGAAATTTGGGAGATTCGATTTGGACTAAAGTCCTGTAGCTCGCCGGCTGGTGTCGGGCCATTCCGATGTCTCATGTCGACTCGCCGCGCCGTAAGTGCACGACGAGTGAAGACGCTTGCTAGCATCCGGTCTCGGGGTGATGGACCTTGAACTCCTAAGGCCGGTGGAACTCAATCGTTCCGGTGGGGCCGTGCGACCATTGTCGCGAACATTAAACACAATGGTCTCATCCCAAGAGTTTGTGTCACCAGTATGCCTGTCCATAGCAATTTCGTGATCTATGGACTTACAAGATTTGATTGGGCGACCTAAAAATATAAGTCTATACAATGAGTTTACCTAACTAATTGAAAAATATGCTAGATAAAACTACAATAAGAGCATACGAAAATACAAGACATAGAGGCAGGTAGATGAACTTTTAAACAAGGGGCTCCCGGAGGTACCACACAGACTCGTAGGTCCGCAGAGGTATCCCCACAAGGGAGGCTCCCATACATGAGACATAGCTATTTAACGTAATATAGGTTATTATACCTCTAAGCTGAAAGGAAGAAGGCTATCTCAGACGAAAAAGTGATGTGCCTCACACGGGCACTACTAGTGCTAGTTTGGGTGAGGAGTATTATCCTGGCGTGAACTGTCGTCGCTGAATCCTTGCGAGAGGCAAGTGCCTCGCGCGGGCCTCCGTCTCGGGAAGGTGTCGCCACAGCATAAAGCGGGAGAAGAATAGTAGGCAAAAATGGGCCCACTCTAATATTCCAAACAAAAATGCTGAAGAAAGAAAAGACCATATCTAGTGAGATTATGTCTATAGGTGTGCGTACTGTTTTACGTGAAGGCAGAACGGAAGATTCCCGATGGATTCCTTCATTACCATCTTACGTGATTGCTAATATGCTGAATTAGTAGTTGCCGCTTTATTTCTGCTGGCCTTCTGCTTTGCTTAATTCTGTTTAGTTGTTTTCAGAACAAGAATTAGAGTAGGCCGCAACTGGCCAATATCTACCTAGCTATTAGACACGGCTGTCACGGAGAACAGATGCCCGAGGACATCAATACTATAGACAGCGCTTATACATGTTACTTAGCGGGATCTTCGAACTGGGTGAGAATCCAGACATTCCGCTTTGCAACCACATAAAACATTACAGGACATGGTTTACATTTCACGGAAGCATTATTAAGCCATATCTCCTATCTTTATGGTGGGGGGTAAGAGAGACGAATGCACACCGTAAATGTCCTTCCCATAAGGGCGTGGCAGATCTGAATATCATGCCCAGACATTTTAACAGAATTTGGTGGGAATACGTATCTCGCCCGTCACAAGGTCCTATGGAACTAAATGTTTAACCTGTCGTTAGGTTTATATACAAGTTGCCAGTTTTGCACTGCGGTGCGGGAGGATTGTCAGTAATTAAAATAATAATTAATACATGTGTTTTCGCAGTGCTTTCCTACATTGGCTTAAAGTATTATCTACTAAGTATCCGAAGATACACGGGAAGGTGCATGTGATACCGCACCCTAGCATCACCGCTCGGAACCCCAATAGTTTCCCAGAGTCGGATCAGCCCATGGTGCGGATAGGGACGTCCAAACAATTAAGAAGCCACAAGGCTAAGAGGAATATGAAGAGAGACAAAATCTTGGAGTTATGAGTCTTACCGGAGTGCGGGGCTAGATTATTGCACTGCCGGAAGAGA
Organism: Chaetoderma sp. LZ-2023a; assembly: GCA_034401795.1. Taxonomy (NCBI): domain Eukaryota; kingdom Metazoa; phylum Mollusca; class Caudofoveata; order Chaetodermatida; family Chaetodermatidae; genus Chaetoderma; species Chaetoderma sp. LZ-2023a. The sequence goes on along the minus strand of CM067369.1, from coordinate 63,540,622 downwards.
AGAATGTATTACACAGTATGTAATGAAGAAAGTGTCTCAAATCATTTTGAACTTATCCTATCGAGCTGAATAGAAAAGGTTTAGTCGGTAGCACACTGGGCTAAGCAGAGTTATAGCACGGACAGCAACCTCAGTGAAAACTTGTTGGTGGCGGGAGAAAATGCTGCATATATAAATGTTGCTGTATAGTGTTTCCTACGTGCACTGCATTCCTATATTTCATATAACTTAAGCAAAACAATTTAATGGATGGCCACTGGCCATATACCTATATAATCTAACCAGAACAAACAATACTGTGGCAATGATTAAGATATATATATAGTAATACAGGTTGACGAACCTACTATAGTGCGGTTAGCAACACATTGAGGAAAATGAGAATAACTATTTAACAAATACAGAAATTATAACTATTGGTCCTAAGACCGTCATGGTTCCTTTTAGTCATCGGAACCGTTAGTACGGATACAAGATAATTAACAAAACCTATATAGAGAAATAATTAAATGGTGAAGTATAGTTACTTGAATACTCGGTAGTCATTCCCAAGTTAGGCTACCGTGTTACTGAAATTGAGACATATCTGTAGTCGATATAAGAAGATGCGCTCTCTGGAAGCTGGAAAGTTCCCGCAGGGTGGGTCCCGCAAGCTGTTTTCTGCAAACAAGAGTTCCGCAAGAACACTCAGGGGGGGAGTGCATCGCTTAGTGCTGTAGGCCTAATAAAATGTCTAACGAGAAGTCAGTAAAAGATACGATAGTACTATGTAGTGAAGAAAGTTCCCGTACACCGATGGCATGGATGGAAGGTGTAAACAACCCCTCACAAGAGGGGGTTGTCAGAGGCAATGAAGATACGAAACAAAGCTTCACGGTGCTGGGTACGTCAACCAGCTCTGAAGACGCACCGGGCAGAGTTTACTTGCTGCGGTCGAAAGTCGAAAGAACCAACACGATGTGTGCGGCGGGGATTGAAATACCACTTTTAGGCGTGGCCGGCAGATCCGGCGAGTCATCCATCAAAGAACATCCTGCCTCTACATCTGTAGACTCACATATTTAGGCCGCAAAGTCCTCACCGCAAGTTTGTGTTCCGAATGTAGATGTAGTATTCGTGAACGATTATCAAAAGTTCCAAATTACTCCCGCAGATGGGGAGTTACAAAAACTGTTTTAGTGCGGTGGGTTGGCTACTGGTAGCTACGGAAATGCGACGGAAACTGAAGTCATATGCGTAATTTCTGTCGATTGCAGCTAGTACAGGTCCAACTGGATCGCTTCTCCTTTTATACTCTCCATGACATCACAGGCGCAGGCTTCATCCAATCATCGTTCGAGCAACAGCCAATCAGCACACAGCTAATAATAGCGTCGTCGAACATTCTAGAACTTTCTACAAGCTTTATGTCCATGTGGTTATGACGTCAGGGCAATATTTTGAAAATATCAAGAAGAATTTTCCTGGATAACTCGGCCATTTCTTAACCGATTTTGAAATGGTTTACAGATTTAGAAAGCCCGTCGAATTCTGGTCTTGGTTAATGCCAGATTTAACGGGAACAGACAATCAATAAGAATTACAGAATACCAGCTCGGAACACTATAAGCGCCATCCTATCTAGGTCACAACTACGCGCTCCATAGAAACAGCGTCCTGGCGTGCGCATGCGCATAATGCGTTCTAACGAACTTAGTCGTTTTTCAACACGCTCTCTCTCCCATAGGCCTATATACGCTTATAGCTCTACCCTGAGGGGCATGTTCAGAAAACGAATCCTAGACGGGCGGCGTGTACCCAGCTTAGCTGGTACGGCCGGTACCCGACCGGTCGATCCGAACTACAGTCCATTAAAGTTTGTACAAGGGAAGTTGATACATAAAAATACATGGCCGCCGTGGATCAATCAAAATGTGGTGTGTTTGGTGGTCATTTTGGATTTTTTCATTTGAGGGATTTTGAAACCGATTTTCTTTTTATTGCTTTTTGGGTATGCTGATTTCAAATTTGTACATTTTGAAACTGTCGGTTTGGTGGTCATCTTGGATCATTTTCCTGCCAAAAACTCCAATACTAAAGCAATGGGAAATATAAAATGTCTTCTCGAGACACGCTGGGTTGATTTCCATTATATTTGTCAGAAAGCATCCTTAGGGCATAAAGATTCAAATTTGGTCAAACGAATCTAATTAGACAATTTGGCCCGGTGACCATCTTGGATTTTTTTAGTTTTTAGTATATTTGGCTTAAAGAAACTGTATAGCATAAAGATACAGGCTTGTTAAAATGAAGTCGGTTGGTCAATTTGGCCAGCTGGCATATTTGATTTTTATCCGATGTTTAGTACTTTAATGTTTTCAAAAACTCCGAAATCACAAGGGGGATCGATTCAAATCTCATACACCTCCTAGGGCACCAGCTGAACCAAGTTTGTTCAAGGGAACTTGATTGGGCGGCCATCTTGGATGACCTAATTTTAATGAAAACAAGTTCTCCAGAACCACTGAACGGATCTGGCCTAAATTTGGGAGATATGATTAGGGAATAAGTGCCATTGAGGGAAGTTGATACATAAAGAAACATGGCCGTGGTGCAATTCTGGTCAACTCCTTAGGGTCCTACATTTTGACAATGGCCTTTCTAGTTGAAATGCCTATGCTCCAGGTGAGCAATACAGGCCCCTTGGCCCACTTGTTAGCTCACCTGGCCAGAAAGGCCAAGTGAGCTTGTGCCATGGTGACTGTCCGCCGTGTGTCCATCATCCATCCATCGTCCGTCCATCAACTTTTCCTTTAAATGACTTCTCAGGAACCGCTGGGCCGATTTCAATTATGTTTGGCAGGAAGCATCCTTATGCCATAAGGATCCAAGTTTGTTTAAAGAAGCCGATCGGTCAGGAAACATCTTTAAAAAATCATGAAATATGATCTAGGGCCAGAACTTAACCAAGTTTGTTCAAGGGAACTAGATTGGTCGAATGGTATGGTGGCCATCTTGGTTGACCTAGTTTTTACCAAAAATGGCTTCTCCAGAACCGCTGAAAGGATTGGGTCGAAATTGGGTAGATATGATTAGGGACTATGACCCATTAATGTTTGTTCAAGGGAAGTTGAACCGTAAAAAAAAACATGGCCGCCGTGGGCCAATCGAAATATAGCGTTTTGGCGGCCATATTGGATTTTTTAATTTGAAGGTTTTTGAGGCCAAATTTGGTTTTATATGTGTTTTTGGGTATTGTGATCTCAAATTTGCAATTTTCGAAGGGGTCGGATAAACGTTTTGGCGGTCATCTTGGTCTGCAAATGGACATTTTCTATGAGAAAATTGAAATTTTCTTGAACAAATTTGAGTCGCAATGGGCTCAATTTGGTCAGCCTTTTGTATTCAGTGGGCCCTCATCCCGATCTTCATTTTATTCTGTATCTGTCCAGAGTTTTTAGATATCCACTTTTCTGTGGCCTATAGGAAATGTAGGGTTTTTTCAGTGTTTGTGAACTGCCACTGTGCCTAGAGGCTTTATCTGCTGGCCATTGTACTTAGCTAGGATGTAACTCTTTGTGCCAGAAAGATGTCTGTTGATTGTCAGGTTGAATGTCACCATCACCACTTATAGTTCAAAGTTACCACTTCCATTATTGGTAGAAATTACCTCTTCATGATCAGAGAAGGTTAATGGACATGTTAGAAGATACCATATGTTACCCCTGTAATCTCAGGACACGCTTTAGTCGCAAGGTCACCCCTATATCGTGTTAGAGATACCAGTTTTTATTTTTTCCACAAATGTCAAACTACCCTTACTCACACAAGTCCAATCTGCATACTAATACATCTTGCTGCCTAAGCACCACATTTTGATCCAAATTACTTCTTTATCATTTTTTCCAGAAATAACTCGCCATGCCAGGAAATGTTTTAAAATTGTTTTTTCTTTTAAATTGTCCTCCGGAAATAATTCTGGTTTCATTGATTACAAACTTTCAAAACCCCATTCTTGTCCAAATTACATTTTTTTCATCTAATGGCAGAAATGAACTCGCCTTGTCAGGAAAATTGTTTAAATCTGGGTTTCTTTCAACGTGGCCGCTGAAATTTTTTTTGGTTTGATTGACTTCACAAAGCTGGAAATGTTCATTTGCTGGCCAAACGAATAGGCCCTACTTAGAATTCCTGAGAAATTACCATTGGAGTGACTGGCTGCTACATAACAGAGCCAGTAATTACAGAGGTAAGTTTTAAAAAATGATCTTTTCCTGGCCTGCAAATGGACATTTAGCATGCAAATATTAAAATTTTCTTGACAAAATTTGACCATGAAAGAGTTAACCCTTTAACCCTCGAATTTGTTCCAAAAGATTTCTTTTTTCTCATATAAAAAGTCCATTTGCAGATGAAGAGAAGACTGTTTTTGAAGATTTACCACTGAAATGACTGGCTCGGTTATCGAGCCAGTCATTACAGTGGTAAATGTTCAAAAATAGTCTTCTCTTCGTCTGCAAATGAACATTTCCCAAGACCACTGCAGAAGCCGTTTGGGGCTGATATGAGTGTTAAAGGGTTAATTGGCATGCGCATGACCCTTACCAAGCTGTTTCATCTGCGGTGTTTAATTCTGTATGTACAGCATGATTGATGAGAATAGTGACATATTGTTCAGCGATCAGGATCAGTACCATAAAACAGAGAATATATATCACAATCATCCTTCCCAAACTAACCCCCTCCAGTAATGGATTGCATGACAAAAACTCGTTATTTCGCTGTATGCTGTACTGGACATGGTATGGTGACAGGATAATGTATTGACGGTCCATCTCATGTGAAGACAGTAATGAAATGCTGCTCCTAGCTGTTTAGCCAATTAATGATCGAGTAGGCCAAAACCGACTTTTACAATGGCCTTGAGAAATGAAAATACTTTTTTTGTGTGGAGCTCAGCTGACTATGGCGATCACTCCTTGTCCAGCATACATCTGTCTGTCTGTGTTTGTCTATGCATTGTCAAGAATAGTGGCATGATTTGTTATTACTGGACAGATTTGGATCAAATTTGGCAAAATGTTCCTATCCTCATCTAATTTATTAGCTCACCTGGCCAGAATGGCCAAGTGAGCTTATGCCGTGGCGACCATCCATCGTCCGTCCATGTGTCTGTCCGTCCATCAACTTTTGCTTTAAAATGTATCTCCTAAACCACTTGTCAGATTTTAATCAAATTTGGCTAGAAGGATCCTATGGAGGTAGGCTCTAGTACCTCTATTCAGATTTTTGATTTTTCAATTTTTGGGTCCAAAATCTTTTATAAAAAAAACAACTACCGGAAAGTGTCAAAAAGCATCTCCTCCTTAGCTTCTTGAGAGATTTAAGTCAAATTTGGCTTGAAGCGTTCTATGGATGTAGGTTCTTGATCTTCTATTCAAATTTTTGATTGGTCAATTGTTTGGGTGAAAATCTTAGATTTTGAAAAAAGTGTACCGGAAAGTGTCAAAATACATCTCCTTAGCTTCTTAACAGATTTCAACTAAATTTTCCGGGAAGGATCATATAGTGGTAGGCTCTAGAACTTCAATTTTTTGGATGAAAATCTACCGGAAAGTGGCAAAACGTATCTTCTCCTTAGCTTCTTGAGAGATTTCAGCCAAATTTGGCTTGAAGCATTCTATGTATGTAGGTTCTAGATCTTCAATTCAAATTATTGATTGGTCATTTTTTTTGTGTTAAAAGCTTAGATTTTGTAAAAAATTTACCAAAAGGTGTCAAAGCGCATCTACTCCTTAGCTTCTTGAGAGATTTCAACCAAATTTCTCTTGAAGCATTCTGTGGACTTAGATTCTAGATCTTCTATTCAAATTTTTAATTGGTCAATTTTTTTGTGTTAAAATCTTTAAAATTTTGTAGAAAATGGTACCGGAAAGTGTCAAAACGTATCCTTAGCTTCTTGACAGATTTCACCCAAATTTGGCTAGAATGATCCTCATTAACTGCTTGGCAGATTTAAAACTAATTTGGGTGAAAGGTCACTATGGGTGTGGGCTTCTGAACTTGTATATAGAATTTTTTGGGTTAATTTAGCGGAAATTGTGAAAACGCTACTAATGATGACCGCTTGGTAGATTTCAATCTAATTTGGTTGGAAGGGCCCTATGGGTGTAGGTTTCAGAACATGTACACAGAAAATTTCCGAAAAAGTTGATCCCGGTCCCAGGATGATTCATAATACGGAAAAATTAGTTACTTCTCCGTGATGTAGAAATTGTTTGAGTGTAGCTTTCGTGACCATCTTGGTCACTTCTTCAGCACTAACTGACGGTCGCTGGCAACGTCACTCTGGTCAGTCCTTGTGGAGTCACGTTTTCAGCGTGGACTGGTAGACTGCTGGTATACGGTAGCCCTCATCTCGGTTGATGGTTGGTTGATGCTTATAGATTTCTATCGTGTCTTTAACTTTCCGTTTAAATAAGTTGGTCTTGATGTTGATGACCGAGGCACTGCTGGCGGGGATGATGTGGCCAGTGGATTCTGTGTGTTCTGCCACAGCTGAGTTGGAATTGATTTTGAGATGTTCTTTGACTCTGGTGCTGAGAGGCTTTTTGGTTTCTCCTATATATGTCTGCTCACATTGGTCAGATTCGATCTTGTAGATGACTCCAGAGCATTCATCTGTGGTCAGTTTATTTTTGGGTCTTACTAATTGTGATCTTAAGGTGTTGATGGTCTTGTGGTAAGTTTTGATGTGGCATTGTCTGAAGTCTGCCAAGGTGTTCTGATAGGCCTTGGATGTAAAAAAAATTCCACTAGTCGGACTTCCGTACATCCAAGGCCTATCAGAACACCTTGGCAGACTTTTCAGACAACACCACATCAAAACTTACCACAAGCCCATCAACACCTTAGGTCACAATTTGTAAGACTAATTTGAATGACAGGCTTGAGAAACGCGCCAGTCATTCCAGTGATAAATTTTCAAAAAAAGTTCTGGCCCTTTAAATGGACATTTTTTATAGCCAAATTCTAGCGTTAACGGGTTAAAGTGATATTCTTGTCATGTACTGATTGACTAATCCTGTTGAACATTCTGAAGCAAATTTCACTTGATGCATTCAGTTAAATTTATGTTTTAAATTATTCGGCAGCATATTTGTATGATTTATTCTATGCGATTCTGTCAAACAATATGACGTCTTAGTTCTATGTGTCTCTCAACATACTGTCAAGTTTTTTTGTTGTGACTCAGTCACCAAAAGTTCATCAGTGCGCCTGTCGTTGACTCAGTAATGTTTCTGAGATTTTATCAAAATTGCAAATGTTGCAAATATATAGCATATCGCAGTTGTTTTCTGATTGTCTGGAGAACTGTATCAACATCTAGCTATTACTCCTTTAGCCTCAAGCTGCCCAAAACCCACTTCTGCAGTGCTATTAAAATCTCCATTTGCAGACACGAAAAGACTATTTTTGAAAGCTTACCACTGGGATGACTGGCTCGGGAACCGAACCAGTCATTCCAGTGTTAAATTTTCAAAAGTAATCATCTCTTGGTCTGTAAATAGACATATTTCTATGAGAAAATTAAGTTTCTTGAACAAATTTGAGTGGTAAATGGTTATGATGAATATTTTTGATGGCTTGGTAGTACCTTTCCAATTACTATGCATCATACATGTAATACAGTGAAATCTCTCCAGAACTGACCCCCAGGGGACTGAATAATTTGGCTAGAGTGTCTCTGATTTAGATAATGACAATTCCTATTTGAATAATGAATACATTCTATGGTAAATATTGAGTTTAGAGAAGTTTTGGTTTATATTGGTTTGGTTTTGACTGTCTGAAGATATTTTGAGCAATTGATTGGCAGTCATTGCTGACTAAGGCAGCGGTAACTTTGTCAAATTCTCAAAATAATCAGTGCCCGGCTTTAGGATTGATTAATTCGCGAACGCCCTGGCTATCAATTTCCAGAAAACTATATAGGTATTCCTAAGCTGTTGAATATTTTAAAACTAATTTAACTGGGTGATGCTTATGGCAGCAACAGCTCCCAGTCAATTAGTTTCAAATTATTCAACAGAATGTTTATTAAATAGTAAAGATATAAAGTTTGTACAACACTGCTTAGTCTGTCTTAATTATGTGTTTGTGACATACTCATCTACGTTGACGTCATTGATTATGACGTCGTCCTACACATCACGTAGTTGATTATAACATCATATGATGGATGGATAAACTGGAAAGGTCCATTAGGTAGACCTATCCCATATACGTTGTCGAGATCCAGTGTGAAATATATTCGAAACCGTGCACTGCGTGTCAGATCGCGAATGCGGTGGGTGGACTTAATCATCTATGTAAATATATATTTGGCACTGTGTGTCAAAATTTTGTGTGTATATATATAGGGCTGCGCGATATACCGATACCATATTTAAAACCGATATCCTGCACTGACGGTTTCATAACCGATTATAAAAAATAAATATCGAAAAACCGAATATGAACATATTTTCGGTTTTTCGTATCAGGATTGTTAAAAATAAAAGATACTAACGAGCATGAAAAGCGTAATGAATAATAATGTCCATACATTCCAGTAAGCTTCGTTCGGGGCAACTAATAATTGAACGTGGCCACAATTGCACATATTGTGTAACTCCATGTAACTCGCTGTGCGCCGAGAGAAATCAAGCAGCGAATTAATTAAATAAATATCCACTCGTCTTTTCTCTGGTAGTCTCAGATAAATTTGCAATATAAAACACAATACTAAGGCGGGAATTTGTCATTGAAATTTGTATCGGAGAAAACGTTTCTAAACAACGGCATCCATTTTATTTACGTCACCGGCTAATTAACATAATGCAGTCGTCCCAAAACTAAATCGCCCGAATGCAAAAAAATCTCGCCAATAAATATAATGCTGAATACATTTTGATGATTAGGATATAATTTTAAATAAAATTATTACTCAAACCGTTTTTAAAACGTTATCTTCTATACACAATATCATAATAACTTATGAAATTCGCGTTCGCAATATTACAGTTAATATTTTCTTCAAGGCATGATTTCGTCCTCGGGCCGAATTGGTTTCATGAAAGAAGAAAGGGAGATAATTACATCATAATTAATTACAATCACGTGATTTACGTCTTTTCGCAACCTGTTTTGCTAATTTATGATTAATTTTGACAAAATAAACGATGTTTATTTAACTGTGCGTAATAAGGTCTAATTAAGAATTTCACTCCCGTGATAATGGCTATTATAAGGTATATTAAGCTTTAAACGCGTAAATCGTTACGAATGTATCAGGGCATGAAAATACGTTTTGTTTTCGTGCTATTTTTATCATTTAAATTTTTTGTTTCATGTCCATAAAACCGATATTCGGTTAAAACCGATATGAAAAGTCGTATCGAAACCGATATGGCTGTAAGCTAAACCGCGCAGCCCTATATATATATATATATATATATATATATATATATATATAAGAGCTCCCGAAATGGCTGTATTGTCCGGACATGTCCGGGGGAAACATTTTCAATGTAAGATGGCAAATAAGACCAGCCAGACATCTTGGCATGTTTTTGCAGTCGCACCAAGCACCGTTTACAGTGGGAAATATCGTCAAAATCACGATCCTTGTATAAACCGGGTCATATCAACAAAAAGGTTTTATCAAATGGGTAACCATTAAGCGGATCGGATAGAATGTATAATACTCGATCACTATCACGTTATGATCATATATAGAATAATTTTTTAGTTCCCTGAGTCCAGTATATTAGGTCCGTATAATCATGGGCAACTCTACAGAGACCTCGCTCTAAATATTAATACTTTTTAGCTCACCAGGCCTTTCAGGCCAAGTGAGCTTACGCCATGGCGTCTGCCTGTCGTGTGTCAACTTTTCCTTTAAACAACTTCTTAAGAAGCACAGGGACGATTTCAATTATATTTGGCAGGAAGCATCTTTAGGGCATAGCGATCCAAGTTTGTTCAAATGAAGCCGATCAGCCAATTTGGCCGGCAGCCATCTTGGAATTTGCCCGCTTTTAAGAAACATCTTTAAACATCTTCTCTGAAACCGCTTCGGGAATCGATTCAAAACTCATGAAACATCATCTAGGGAAAGAGGTAAGCCAAGTTGTTATTACACCACAAAAACATCCATTACCGTTCAATCACTACTTGCTAAATCAAATATCTGCATTTAGCTATCAGAATAAAATTTGTATACTCGCTTACATACTCCCTAATGCCAATACCATCACCATGTAGACCCTCAACCAGGCTTCTGGTAGAGGGACCCCCTGCATTAGCCTTACAATAGACTGGCACCAGTCTGTACATACTCCTTGGTGACGCCTGTCACTAAGCACGCTCGCGCATGCGCAGTAGGTCCCAAATGTGAAAACTGATTCACTTTTCAAATATTCTGCTAGCAGTACAGTTTGCCTGCTATCAATCTTATATAAAAGTTTTAGCTTTGCTACTGAAAGTTTTCAGTTATTACTATATTTGACACAAATCATGCCTACCATGAAACCAATCCTTCCTAAGTTATGTTTAACTTTTATATCATGGTGTTTTAGAGGTGTTTGTAACTCTAGTTTTTGATTTACCAGTTTTCGTGTCACTACTCCCGTTTTCGAGGTTACAGTAACCAGGCCTATTATATACCATCAAGAGTACCATGTTATAAAATAGCCAGTACCACTCCTATTAACATAGTTCCTAGTGCCCTCAAACATCATCATTCAGGAATCATTATGATTCCTTTCTTCAGTCACTTTCTTAAGTACGCCTATAACATGTCCTCATCAAAGCTAGCTGCTTTATTTCTTATCATTTCTTATTTTTCAAAGGAAGTGTCCTTAACTTCTGAGAAAGTAAAATGTACGTCAATCAAGTGTGATCGTTTTTCACGCTAAGGACTATGCGGGCCACGTTTACCTGAGGTGTACCTCCTGCTCCCCTCAAAATAAAAAATGTGTGGGATTTGTAAGGGTTGGCCATTGGTCTTATCTAAATCGTTCTTCAAAGATTTTGTCATTAAGCCTGCGCAAGTGGGCTAAGCCGGTTTCCTTGACATCTAGGCAACAGATCAAGTCTCCAAAAGGTAAATCCGGCGACTCGAGAAAGAAGCCTGGTAAGTCATCCTCTGGTAGGAGCCAGGCCAAAGACCATGTTAGTCTTGAGGATCAACATAATCCTCAAGCGATGGCATTGGTGACGGAAGCTTCCGATTTGTCATCACATGCAAAAGTTCTTTTCTCAGTGATACCGATTGCCAGGAATGTTTTAGGATCGCCGATCGCCTCTGTTCCCGTCTCTGCTCCTGGCTTGTCCGGGCAAGCGGGTTTGCCATCCGGATTGTCTTCTGGTTTTACCGGGCATCCGGAAATGAGCACCGTGATTGTTTGTGGCTTGGCTGAACATCCGGTGACTCATGATAATCTGGCTTTTTCCTCAACTTCCGCCGTTTCCGGCTATAGGGTATCCGATTCCGGTAGGAAGAATGTGGTTCCGGGTCTGTTGGACCCGGCATTGCATCATCCGTCTACTTCCGTTTCCGGTTTTTCAGCTTCCTCTTCCGGTGGTAGTGTTGCTACTTCCGGTAGGCAGAATGCTTATCTGGGTCTGTTGGACCTGGCATTGCATCATTCATCTATTTCCATTTCCGGTTTTTCAGCTTCCTCTTCCGGTGGTAGTGTTGCTACTTCCGGTAGGAAGAATGCTTATCTGGGTCTGTTGGACCGGGCATTGCATCATTCATCTATATCCGTTTCCGGTTCAGCTTCCTCTTCCGGTAATTCTGTACATCCGGGTTGTAGGATCTTGATCAGTTTCCGGTAGTCTACTTCCGGTTACGCATTTCCGTTTTCCTTTTTTCCCACATTCGGATTTCGTACAGCCGGGGATAAGGTCATTTCCGGTTTTCATGGATCTTTCTAGTGTTCTAGGATTATCTTCCGGGGCTGTCTTCCTGTTTTGGATTTCAGGTGATAGAGAACTTCCTGGGGTTCCAGTTTTGTTCTTCAAGTCCGGTTTACATGTTCGCTTTCCTAGAATCTTGTCATCTTCTTGCCTAAGATTTAGTCATATTTCCGTATTTGTTTAATATTGGAAATGTTGAATGGCTGGAAATATTCATACCGAGTCATTGCCAGTCTCTCTTGGAATTGTAGTCTATTGAGACATTTATTCGTTTATCAGTGACAATTTTCAACGTAATTAAAGACTCTTCTGACTGGTTGCCGTATGGGGTTTTTTGTTGCAGATTATTTTATATGCGCATATCATCAGCCGATAAGTCAATCTATTCTACGCATTATCTCGAGATACGATTTTTACTTGAATCCAACTTTAGATGGCCAGTTGTCTTCGGGCCAGTCAGCCTTTTTTCACGCTCCTTTTACCTCTTATTGAGGCAGGTTGAGATATTTATTTTAACCAAAGGGAGTGAATTTGTATAGGGAAAACCCTGATTCTGGCGTAAATCGTAGTCTAGTTTTGTCAGTCGCTGAAAAGAATTAGATTCAGTAAAGGTTTCATAGGGATCAGTATGACTAAAAGATTAATGTCTACAAGAACAATAGTCGCTTAGAAAAGATAATCAAGCGGATAAGGGGGCTGGAAGAAGGAATATAAGCCGAATTCTTCTGCGTTGACATAGTTTCGGTGAGTTCGCTTTGTTTTAATTTTTTCCAGATTTTTGGTTGTTTTCCCTTTACTAGCGTAATTTTTTGCTCTATTTTGACTGGGTTGCTGCAGGCCTCTGGATGGTGGTTTTGGTGGGTGGGGACTCGGGATTTGCTGGTTTTGTTTGGTGGCGGTCTGGCTGAGGGTTGTTGGTGAAGCGAATTCCAGTCGAGTCGGTCCAATTGCCAACCCGGCCTACTTAAATTAGTCGGCTCGGCCTAGGATAAAAAGTCATGTCGGCCCGATTTAATAGTCAAATAGGCCTAGGAATGCATTCAATTGGCTTCTTTCTTCTTCTTTTCGATCGCTGGTATCACACTTGGAGAGCCGTTCTCAAGATGAAATCTTTTCACCTGGCTGGAAGCATGGAATAATTGGGAATCTCATATTTCTATATCCTTGATTTCGGAACTTTTCTTCAAAAATTGATGATATGGAAATATGAGATCCCTCGTATACCAGTCGTATTATACCAGCATTAGTCGTCTGTTGGTGGATCTAATAATATTTCCTGGCGTTTACGTCTCTTTATTAAAAGACAGTCAGAATTATTAGTGTCTATTATTTTCACTAACGCGCAACTATTTTACATAAGACGTAGACAATCTTTATCCTAAAAGCACTATCTTTTTAAGACGATGGCGATCTTAAGATATTACCGAGATTTCCGTGTAGGTCATGGTATACAGATTATCGTGTGTAGTAGCTACCATAGAAGACTAGGTAGGCCTGCTACACTCGATAAACTTTATCCTATTTAAGCGTACTGGTTAGCCCAATAATATTGCTATAGCTATGTTCATATGTACAGTTAAATGCGCAGTGTCGGTTCGGCCTAATAGTGCACCTATAGGTATATACATGTGTGCACATATGTGCATTCGTATGTGGTTATGGGTGATACTGTAGGGTCAACTCGACCCAAGGGTATATTCGCACATGATAGGCATAAATATAGGTCGAGTTGGAACTAGGCCGAGTTGAGGGTGGGCCGGGGTGTATTTGGGCCGAGTTGACTGGATACCGGTGAAGCCACTGGCAACTTTCGGTCAGATTGTTCCCGGACTGTTCGGTGGGTCTGGGGTTTTTGCTCGTTGAAGTTGTTGTCTGGGGGCTGGCGACGGGCCGGTTGGAGTGGGGTGGGGGTTGTGCTGGAGGGGTGGAGGAATGGCAGAGAATCTTTGGATTTAAGCAGCCACCAACAATTTTCGGTCAAAATGTTTTCAAAATATTTTGCAGGTCCAGAGATATTACAGTTGTAATATGTCGTCTGCAAAATTCAGTATCCAGACAGTTAATATCAAGTATCAGTGTTCAATCTTTCCTTTTATCGGGATGTCTAACACAATGTCATTTGTTATTACAAAGATGAAATTATTGATTCTAAGACTATAAATATAAGAATCAATAAATATATACAAAATCTTTTAAGTTTTCTGCCTCTGGGCATAAATATCGAATGGTTTAGGATATCTAATTGATCAGTATACCTAAGCCAAGTCTTGAAGCTGGCTTGTTTTTCCTATGTCGTTGATTTAAATATAGGACACAGTTTTGCAATCATTATAGGATCCTGTCACATTCAGGCTGATGATTTTCCAGTGATTGCAGTCTAATACTTCAGTGTAGAAGAAGTGGGTGCAATCTTGGGAGTTAGTCGACCTTAGGTATATATATATATAAAACTCTGTGACTTGAAGAATGAGTCTAGGTCGTTTTTGAATGTGTTTTATGTGGCGTGTTAATTGCTTCTGTTGGTAAAGGATTCCATACATTAACACTATTTGTAAGAAATACTTGCGTAGATCAAGTATTATTTGACAAGCTGACAAGATGATCTGTCAAGCCCGAGCGGCTAGGCAACCGTTGATGTATTCAATAACAATTTTCTTATTAAATCTGCTCCATTATTATACGATTTTTAAATTAGATAGTCAAATGTTTGCCATAGTTCTCTTAACAGGACCTTGTCATGCGTTCTATTTGTAGAATTGTGATGTCATCACAAGTAAGTTTCCCTTATTTCATCTTTTTGAGTGGTGGTTTGGGAAACCGTAATTTCTTTTCTTCATTTTATCTTGCTAAATTCTGTCACGATTTGAGGTTTTCGAATTCCAGTCGGGATTATTGCAGATCTCAGGTACAGGATTTGGCTATATCTCGACTCTAAGCACTCCCTTAGGCTTACTATGGTGTTTTTTATTTCCCACGATATCTGGTTAAATCTCTATAAATAAAATTATCTATAATTTTTGCAGAGTCTAGCTTTTTAATAAGTTAGGCTATACTGATATGAGACTTTTCTCCATTCAGAGTAAGCAGTATTATTAAAATATCCATAATAAACATGAGTTACCTCTTTAGTGAGGGCTAAGCAATAAGGATATAGCCCAGGATTTTGGTTGGAGCATCATGGCAGATGTAACCTATGTGTTTTCTATAAGCAGTCCTCTTTAGCATATAGTAAGTTTGCCACATCTTTAAGGGCAGCCCTTATCAAAAGGGCCAGATATTCTTGGATCTAGAACCCTTCTCTGCAGTCTCCTCCCAAATGGTCTTCTGTTCCTCTAATCAGAAGCTATTAGCTTTAGAGGGGTTGTTGTCTTCTATGCTTGTCAAGGAGTCTAAGAAGAGGCTCTTCTTTGGAAAGTATGTCCAGGCTTCTGTTCATGGGTTGGATTGTCTGATAGGCATCTAAATCTCGATTCGTTCAGTCATTGCCATGGGGTTTTCTTTCATTTTTAGAATGAGGATCGAGGTTTTTTTGGGATGTCACTAGATCCAATCTGTTTGCGACATGTCTGATTGGCCAGATTTTATCTTTCATGTCTCCCTTTTCGGACAGTCAGGTTAAGGGTCTCTAGTTCTCGATTCGATCGGACAATTCGACAGCAGTCTCTTATATCAACAGGCAGGGGGGGCACAAAGTCGTCTCTCCTGAACTTGGAAGTGTGGAACCTCCTCATGTGGTGTCGCATGAATACAAATTTTCTAGTGTTCACTCATGTCCCAGGTTGTCTGAGTTTTCTTGCGGACCAATTGTCTCGGGCGTGGGCTGTGGACGCCCTGTCTCAGTCCTGGTCAGGAATCTTCGCTTATGCTTTCCCTCCCACAGTCCTGATTTCTTTTGGTTCTGAAGAAAGTCAGGAACCAGATCTGCGAGATCTTGTTAATAGTTCCCTTTTGTCCAATAAGGATCTGGTTTGTAGACCTTCTCGATCTTCTAGTACCTACCATCATCCAAACCCAGGAATCTTAAGTCTGTGCATTTGGAGTATATCGTGTGCTCGATCCTTGAGAATAAAGTTTCTACAAGTTCTCAGGAAATCTTCGATTCTGCCAGGAGGGAGTCGTCTTGAAGAGTTTACAAGGGTCGGCTTAAGATTTTTGGAGAATGGTGTTCAGATCAAGGTCTCTTGCCTGATTCTGTTTCTATTTCCCAGATGTTAGACTCTATCTTATCTGTTCGACTCTTTACATCTGTCTGCTAACACTGTAAGAGGATATAGATCTTCTTTTGCATCTTCTCTTCCTTGTTTGTTGAACGCTGAAGTTGAAGATACTATGGTTCTTAATCTTTTGATCAGAGGGTTAGGTAATATTCGTCCTCCAGGTGTTAAACCTTTGCCTTCCTGGAACTTGGCTCTGGTTCTTCAGGTTCTTGGGCAGGTCATGATTTCCAACCTATCTCTACAATTAGCTTGAATCTTTTAACTTTTAGGACCGTTTTTCTAATTGCATCTGCTTCTGCTAGAAGACGATCCGAAATCCATGTTTTCTCCGCTGAAAAGGATAGGTTTATCGAATCTGGGGACGGTCTGGTCTTATATCCTTGAAGGGATTTTTTTTATCAAAGACTCAATCAATCCGTTATCCAGCTAAGCCAATTATTTTACAATCTTTAACCTCCTTTTCTCCGGCTGACAGATTTTGGTGTCCTGTCAGAGCTCCAAAGGTTTATAAGCGTCGTTCTGATTTTTAGAGATCCGATCTGTCCCTTTTCTGGGTTCCGTATGAGGAGGGGTTGGCCAGTCCAGTCTCTAGGGCATCTATTCCCAGATGGGTTTGTGAGACCATTCACATTAAAGCTCATGTCATTAGAGGGATGGCTACCTCTTTTGCCCTTTTTGCTGGCTCTTCTGTAGACGAAGTTATGCAAGTTACAGGATGGAAAGCTGAGTACTTTTACTACTTTTTATTTAAAAGACCAGAGCACAGCAGCTTCCTTGTTTAGGAACTTTATGATTTTAACTAAAAAGGCTGAAGACCATTTACCAAGCACATCCCACCATTTTCGTTAAGACCATGCATCTGCATGTAATGGTGTGAGTTGTTCTTTGGTTTTTATTTATTTCTTTAAGTTTAAAGAAATCCTTGTTTGATAATCACTGTGTGATTGATTAATATGCACCATTATGTTATGTTATTAACATTTGGTTATCCTTTGTTTGATTTTTATCCTTGCTTATGGATTCTCAAATCTCCTCCCACCAAAGTTTTGTAGTGGGGCACTGACCAAATCTATGGGTTTAGCAAGTAGTGATTGAACGGTAATGGATGTTTTTGTGGTGTAGTAACAACCCCCAACAGACCCCCCTTTAGTGGGTTGGTCTGTAGTTTTATTAACCACTATAAAAACATACTTACCGTTCAATCACTACGACCAGGCCTCAGCCACCCCGCTGGGTATTGATTTGAGAATCTATTCTGGATATATGGCACTTAAATTTAGAAAAGTGAATCAGTTTTCACATTTGGGACCTACTGCGCATGCGTGAGCGTGCTTAGTGACAGGCGTCACCAAGGAGTGTGTACAGACTGGTGCCAGTCTATTGTAAGGCTAATGCTGGGGTTTCCTCTACCAGAAGCCTGGTTGAGGGTCTACATGGTGATGGTATTGGCATTAGGGAGTATGTAAGCGAGTATAACAATTTTTGTTCTGATAGCTAAATGCAGATATTTGATTTAGCAAGTAGGGATTGAACGGTAAGTATGTTTTTATAGTGGTTAATAAAACTACAGACCAACCCACTAAAGGGGGGTCTGTTGGAGGTTTGTTCAAGAGGACTTGATTGACCAAATGGTTCGGTGGCCATCTGGGATGACTTAGTTTTCCAGAAAACAACTTCTCCAGAACCGCTGAAGGGATCAGGCCGAAATTTGGGAGATATGATTAGAGACTAAGGGGCATTAAAGTTTGTTCAAGGGAAGTTGATCCATCAAAAAACATGGTTGCTGTGGGCCAATCAAAATGTAGCATGTCTGGTGGCCATATTGGATTTTTTTATTTGATGGATTTTGAGGCCGAAATTGATTTTATATATATGAGTATTGTGATTTCAAATTTGCCATTTTTCAGACTGTCAGATAAATGGTTTAGCGGCCATCTTGGATCATTTACCCACCAAAAGCTGTCATACTAAAGCATTGGGAAATTTAAAATGTATTTTTCTCGCGAACCACTGGGGCGATTTCAAGCATATTTGACAAGAGGCATCCTTAGGGAATAAGAATACAAATTTGTTCAAAGGAAGATGATTGGCCGATTTGGCCCGTGATCATCTTGAATTTTGGCCGACTTAGAAACGTCTAAAAATCTTCTCTAAAACTGCTTTGGGGATTGATGCAGGCCTAACGAAATATGATCTGGGGCAAGAGCTGAACCAAGTTTGTTCGAGGGAACTAATTTGCCAAATAGTTTGGCGGCCATCTTGAATGACCTAGTTTTCGTGAAAATGACCTCCATAATCACTGAATGGATCGGGCTGAAATTTGGCTGACATAATTAGGGCCAAAACGTCATTAAAATTTGCCCATGGAAAACTAATATGTAAAAAAAACCATGTCCACCATGAATCAATCAAAATATAACGTTTTTGGCGAACATCTTGTATTTTCTGCAAATTTCTGAGAAAACATAAAAAGAATTATAAACACTGGGCCAATTTTAATAAAACTTGGCTAAACTTTCTTCACAGAAATTTGATTGGTAAATTTTTACAGTGGTCATCTGATTTTGTTCGGTTGTGCCAGTCGGCAATAATTCCAGGTGAGCGACACAGGCCCCTTGAGCCTTTTGTTAATTTGTTAAATTTAGGTGGCCACTCTAGTAGCTACTCGAGGCTACCACTCTATTTATATAGCTTGTATGAATTTTCACCTATATAGAAGAATCACGAAATGCGTGATAAATGTCCTTAGTTTACGTATCCTATCATTGCCAGCTCCAAAGCATTTATTGTATGAGTTTTTAGCTCGCCTGGTCCGAAGGGCCAAGTGAGTTTATGCCATGGCGACGGTCCGTCATTCATCCATCCGTCGTCTGTCATCCATCAACTTTTGCTTTAAAACGTTACTCATTAACCACTTGGCCAATTTCAACCAAATTTGGCTGGAAGGACCCTATAGTTGCAGGCTCCAGAACTTAGAGATTTTATGAAAAATGCACCGGAAATAGTCAAATTGCTTCTTCTCCTTACAATTCAGAGCGAGTTCAAGCAAATTTGGCTGAAAGGACACAAAGGTCGTAGGCTCCAGAACACCCATTCAGAATTTTGATTCCTCATTCTTTTGGGTGAAAATCTTAGATTATATGAAAAAATGGAGCGGAAATTGTCAAAATGCTTCTCCTTACCATTCTGCACGATTTCAACCAAATTTGCCTTAAAAGACAGGTTGTATGCCCCAGAACATCCATTTGGAATTTTGATTCATCAATTTTTTGGGTGAAAATCTTAGATTTTATGAAAAATGTACCAGAAATTGTCAAATTGCTTCTTCTCCTTACCATTCTGAGCGATTTCAACCAAATTTGGCAGAAAGGGTCCTGTGGTAATGGGCTCTCGAATTCCGTACAAAATTTTGATTCATCAATTTTTTGGGGTGAAATCTTAGATTTTATTTTAAATGTGCTGGAAATTGTCAAATTGCTTCTTCTCCTTAATATCTTTACCAGTTTTAACCAAATTAGGCTGAAAGGATCCTATGGCCGTAGGCTCTAGAACATCCATTCAGAATTTTGATTCATCAATTTTGTGTGTTAAAATCTGAGATTTTATTAAAAATGTGTTGGAAATTGTCAAATTTCTACTCAATAGCTGCTTGACATATTTCAACCAAATTTCACTATTAATCAAGGAGGGTGAGCGAGGCCCTGCACCCGGCCCTAAGCCATGAGAGGGAGATCAAGATGACAAGATAGTTGGGGTGTAACCTGAAGAACCATAGATTTATTGCTGTGGTAAGAGCTGGGTCCGCACGGAACCCAGACAATGCCAGATACAGTAATAGAGAGCCTTAGACAGGCTATATAGCTGAGATCTATGGTCCTCCATAAATACGATAGACTAAACTAATATACCTAAAACAATTTATATATGCATAATATAACCTAGTACATAGTGTAAGCAATAAATGTGTTATATATACATGAAGTTTTGAGCTGACGTGCACGGATTTGGAGAGCATTGCATGGAGCCGGAGGGAGGGAATCTATCAGAAAGCATGAAAGTAGCAGAGGATACAAAACTGATCCGAGGATTCCCAAGTATGCGTCTAAGGGTATGAAGCACTCAGGCATGCCGAGAAATTATTGGATGCCCTGGGCAAGGGGAAGGAGCAAGGCACGTGCCTTGAGCATGGCCGACTCATGACAGGGTCACAGCGATCCTCAGCAATATTCATGAGCTAGAGACATGCGTGGGAGATACCAAAGTAAGAAGCCCTGCGGCACCCACAGGTGGCCGTCTGAATGACCTGTCACTAGATTAGAGACAGGAAATGAGGGCTATTTCTGGCATCATGCCCAGTTTGATTAGCAAACAAAAGGGCTGCAGTTTATTGAACACAAAGGATCTGATGGCCAGTAAACTTAGACAAGCAGTCGCTCACTAGGGTCTGATAAGGAATGCACCCACTCGCCCTCCTGAATTAATAGCATATTAATAATATTAATATTTCCATTAATCAAGGAGGGTGAGCGAGGCTCCCCCCCCATCCCGCCCTAAGCTATGAGAGGGAGATCAAGACAGTTTGGGTGTAACCTGAAGAAGCATAGATTTATTGCAGTACTAAGAGCTGGGTCCGCACGGATCTCGGAGACCCAGACAATGCCAGATACAGTATTAGAGAGCCTTAGACAGGCTATGAAGCTGAGATCTATGATCTTCCAAATCCACCCAAACTGTAGGGAGTAGGTAGCACATTCCGGGCACCCCAACACAGGGATTGATATAGCCCTATACACACTTATGCATAATATAAATGGACTGAGACCGGATACAAATCAGCCTTGAGCAAGATAATTTGCAGACCCAAGAAGGGGACCACCTCAGATGCCTTCATCGGATTGGCTGGCCCGAGAATTGAGCACGCCCATCCAATGATGAATCCTTGATTCAGTCACCTCCTGCTCCACAAGGAATATCTATAAGTGTAGATGGAAATTCTTGACAAGACATATATATATATATATATATATATATATATATATATATATATACAATCATGGATGTGGAAGAGTGCACATGGAGTCTGGTTGATTAATTAATTATGAATGAAACGAATGAGCATTCAAATTATAGGCCTGTACAAAAATTTTGGGTCTGCCATCAGAGGCAGAGCGCACGAGGTGAGTCTCTGACTACAACCGTCCAAATACAATACAGGAACAAATGTCCAAATAGTCTTGATATACATATCACCTACTAGGGCTAGGTTGCTGAACAAGCACAGTGGAGTCATGAAGAAAAACTACCTATAATGGTGAAGCAGTGCTACATGCACATATGAGTCTCATGCTATAAAGAATACGACCAAGGTGACAAAAGCACACATGGTGAGTCGGTCTAAGTAATGTTAAAAATTAGATTGAGTAAAACGGTCGCGTTGGATGAGTATCTTAACCGGAACTTCCTGGGTGGCAGTCACGATTTAAGCAGGATTAAAGCAGTCTCTGCTTCAGTCATATCGATCCAAAGCACACTTAGGTGAGTCTCTTGGCAAGCAGGCTGTGGAGACGAATCCTTTCCGAAACCTGAGTGTTGATCCAGCAATGAAGATGTATCCTTTCCAAAACTTGGGAACACGGATCCAGCGAAATCTCCCCATGAAGTGGATATGAATTGCAATAAAGTAAGCACACATTAACTTGATTCTTTATCACTTATTAATAACCATTGCCGATGCCTGTCCCACGTATCCCATCTTCCTGATGTCATGCATATCCCCAACTCCCGCATCGTCCAGCCTGCCCTGGTCAAATGGAAGTTAATACAAACTGATTGACCACTGCAGCTCTGCCAGTGAGGGAGAAGTGTGAGAGTTAGTGACAGAGGTGGATGGTGGGTGAGGGGCTCAGTAGTAGCAACTCTTTCACCAGAAGTCCTAAGCCTGGATGCTACAAGCATAAACACATATATACACTGATCCACACTGGCGAGATGGCCCTACACACGAGAATGACCATTCAACCCGACTGAACGTGATTGCCTGCTCCAAATAAGGGTCCGCACACCCTTGCAAACATGAAATGATATCCGCGTACATGAGTGAGAGCCTGCATCCTGCAATCTTCTGTCTAGCAGTTTTCCTGTGGCCTGGTACCGGCAGCACCTGAGTATGCTGATAATAAACACAAGAGGTGAGGAGGGTGGGTGATGGAGGGGAGAGGGAGGTAGGGAGGGATAGTGGGTGGAGGGGACAGGGAGGGAGGCACATGGGAGTTCCCCTTGAGTGATTGAATTTTTTTGGCTAGAGCCGACACCAATTCTCCCCTCATGGACAGGAATGGCTCCAGATATCCCTGATACGCATTACTACACCAGTCTCCCTGTGCTATGGTGGCAAGCCACATTCTAAGGCAAAGGTAGTCCCTCCTCTGCGAAAACTGTGTCCAGAAAAATCCTGAGGGGGGGATTCCCGCCCACCGCAAACATTGTTTAAGATGAGACAGGAATTGTAGGTATGACGGGTACATGGCCCACTGGGGAGAGGTGTGCAAACAGGGGGCAATCTGGGGGAAATTGAGCGAGATACGCTAAATGAAAGTTTGAGAGCCTAGGTTGGACATAATGCTGACCCTTGGATCCGAGGTAGGGGAATCTCTGGGACACATTGACAGAAAATAGAATAGTTTTTGTGCATCGGCCCCTAAGGACAGCCCCTAACTGTAAAAAGGTCACTGAGGATCTGGTGAGATGAGAGACAGGATGATTAGAGTCTGTCTGAGATGGGGGAAATAGGTTTAATGTGCGTAGGAAGGAAAAGAATGCTACTTGGCATGCTGCCCAGAAGGTGATATCATTTGGCAACAAGAGGTCCAACTGCACTAGAATTTTAAGGAGGATGGATGGGGTGAAGGGAAGTTTAGGGAGGAAACCTCCCCCAGTGAAAAGAAACAGTACAGTAGGAGCAGTTATGTGCGTAGCAAATTCGGATGTGAAGACAGGATAGGGGGACCATAAAATTTTATCATGTTGTTGAATGCCCTCTTCTCCCCCCCCCCTCATCCACTCTAGATATACACAATCACCCACATCATTATTACTCCCCGGGATGTGACAAGCTCTAATGTGAAAATTAAAACAGGCGGACAGCCAGAAAAGCCTTCTAATAGCTTGCATTATGACTGTGTTCTTAGAGGAGCCTTTATTGATCTAGCTGACTGTGGTGCTGTTGTCAGAGAATAAATATATTCTTTTGTTCAGGAAGAGAGGGTCTGCTAACTGCTAACATTACCGAAAATACCTCCTTTTCATTGATATGGAGAGGCATAGTTTCAGGGTGGTCAATTTTTCAATTAGCATAAAACCAATCTGCACCCAAAACCCCCTCTTCTCCTTCCTGACATGCATCTGTGTAACGCGCAGAGTATGGACGTTTGTCCAATAACAGAGTTTTGCCATTGAAGAAGGGCATAAACTGGAGCCACCAATTTATATCCCCCTTGATCTCATCTGATAGTTGCATTTTGTGGTTGCTATGCTTGAGTAAATGGAAGCAATTGAATAAACGGCGAAGAAAAACTTCCACCATGAACCATTTGTGCCGCCCAATTTAATTTGCCTGCAATTGATTGGATTTACTTTTTTAGCACTCGTCGTTTTTTAGAGAAGATAGGCAGTTCGTCTTGCAGAGCTGCTAGCCTTGCAGATGAGAGCTGCAAAAGCATACCTAGTGAGTCAAATTCTGTACCCAGGAAAACTAGTCTTTGGGTGGGGCCAATGACTTTCAACCAATTAATCATGAATCCCAATTTCCTACGAAGTGCAATTAAGGTGTTCATCACTAGTAGACACCCCTGCAAAGACAGTTCACAGACAAAGAGGTCATCCAGATAGGCAACAATTTTAAGCCCTTTATGGGCCATAATACGGCGGACTGCTTGGGACAACTGGTGAAAAATACCTGGAGCTGATTTCACCCCAAAGGGTAACTTAGTATCAATGAAATATTGCATATCCCCATTAGGTCAGGCCCACTTCAAACCCATGACTTTTTGACTACGGAGAGATTCTAACTGATCTATATGCCGCATTCAAGTCAACCATAGCCATATAGCAAACCTTAGTTACTAACTTAGCTGCATCATCAACAGATTGGAAACGCTGTTATTCAAGATCTGTGGCATAGTCATTTGCCGCATGACCTGAAGGGCGGCTACAATTATGTATAATACGGATTCCCCCATCAGTCTTTGGTATTATGGCTAGAGGGCTGACAATGAGAGGAGGGGCAGAGACTGGAATATAGTTCCCATTTTCCACTTCCTCTAATATTTGATGAGTGGCTTCATTGTAGTATGGACTATTTTTTTAGGCGGATGGGTGATTATTAACTTCTACTGATTCCGCGGAGGAGTCGGGATCAACGGTGTGGAAACCGTCTCGTATGCCTACCGGGATGAATTCTCTGTCTGGATCATCTATTAATTCTTCCTCCCATGTCACTAGACATGGACCATGGGAGAGTCTACAAGCACTATCTTTTTTTTTTGGACGTTGTGGTCCACAGACGAGTGCTTTTGGGAGCACCCTGGTACCAAACAGCTATGCATAAACCGGCACACTGCAAGCTTACATCCCTTAAAGCTCTTAAATATGCGACACAGCTCAGCACCCTGTGATTAGTGGGTGGCCAGGTTAGGCCGGCCATGGGGGGTTGGGGGGGACCTGGTTTTGTATTGGCCGGGGTACCCTAGGCTTCAGGTACACCATCTGGAGGTGTGGTACATCTGTCCCCCATCTGAACTTATGTAGCTGCTGTAGATGTTGGTATTCTCTATCATAGAAGTATACCGATGTCTGATCATAGGCTGATAGCAAGTGGTGAACGTGTGTTGTGTATAGCAGGTAGTCTCTGATATGCGCCTGTGCTAAAGAACCCTCTTGAAGTATCTTGTTCAGTATGGCCAAGTTAGCGAGACCACTAGTTCTGGGTGATTCTTTCCAACTTGGGTTTAGCCGGCCCTGACTTATATATAAGCTGACCCCCCACCCCCCCCCCCCCCCCCCACCCCCCCCCCAACCCCTCAAAACCTGAAATGACTTCTTCAGTCATACTGGTCCAACACGTACTCACAAAATCTGAGATGTCATGATGAGCTATCGCCTGACCACCTTGGGACCCCATTGATTTGAAGTATATCTGGGTGTCCTGCCATGAAATAATAGCATTAGGACCCTGATTATTACCTGCTGTATCAAGGCAAGGTTCATTGAATGGCGGCACTCCTGGAAGGTGTGCAGTGTCCAGAAATGGCGGCAATCCTGGAAGGTGTGCAGTGTCAAGAGGGCGCTGTGTTGCACGGAGTTCGGTGACGAAATCGCGGAGGTTGCTGTCCCCTTCAGCCAAGCTTCCAATTCCCGGGGGGATGCTGTTGAGATTAAATTGAGAAATTGGCATGTCAGTCTCCTGTTGGGCTGTGACGGGTGCTGTAGATGTGGTCTGTATCACATTCTCATTACCCTTGGAAAATGTTTGATTAACAGCATGTAGTAGAAATTTTATTTGGCCAAATGGAATGCACGAGCCCTGCACATCATCCCTTTCTAGCAGGGCCAGGGCTTCCATAGAAGTGAATCCCAATTCGATTATACTTGAAATAGTATTTGCTGCCAGCTTTTTATGCTGGCCCAGATTCTCACCCTGTCTTCGTCATCGATTGTTCTTGGCCCATCATTAATGTCCCATGAATCGCTAGTGTTAGCCATAATTATAGGAGATGATAATTCTTACAAACAGAAATTTACCGAAACGACGAACGGCAGCATTAGTCCATTCTAGGGCCTGAATTTCCGATCACGTGGGTGCATAACTGATAAAAAAAAAATTCTTTTCAACAGGTTAAACACCCTTCGCAGAAGGCTGCGCAGTCGAGGCGCATGGCCATAATGGCTTCAAAAGCAGATCCGGAATCTATCATGTATACATATAGTTTCTGTTCTTCCGGCTCGCTAATAATGAACCATTCATGTATTCCATAAGACTGTCTCACAGATATTATGCTAACAACTTGACGTTCTTCACTGATAAAATCGCTAGCTCTTAAAATAAAATTATTCTATAGACGAAAATGCTAGCTTTATAACGTAGTTTCGTATTCTGGCAATGAGAAAAACTTGAAATGTAATAACGAGAACTTCAAAATATTTTGAAATGCGAACGTAGTTTAATTTCCAGAAAATAAAAAATAAAAACAAAACTAATAATCTATCAGAAAACGCGAAAATAGCAGCGGATACAAAACTGATCTGAGGATTCCCAAGTATACGGCTACACCACTCACACATGCCGAGAAACTATTGGATGCCCTGGGCAAGAGGAAGGCGCAAGGCACGTGCCTTGAGCATGACCGACTCATGATAGGATCACAGCGACCCTCATCAATATTCATGAGCTGGATACATGTGTGGGAGATACCAAAGTAAGAAGCCATGCGGCACCCACAGGTGGCCGGCTGAACGGCCTGTCCCCAAATTAGAGACAGGAAACGAGGGCTATTTCTGACATGGTTTGATTAGCAAACAAAAGGGCTGCAGTTTATTGAATACAAAGGACCAGATGTGATGGCCAGTAAACTTAGACAAGGAGGCGCTCACTAGGGTCTGATAAGGAATGCACCCACTCACCCTCCTGAATTAATAGCATATTAACAATATTAATATTTCCAATGGATTCTATGGTGGTAGGCTCTAGAAATTCTATTAAGAATTTTGATGAATAGAATTTTGGTTGATCAATTTTATTTGGGTAAATAAAAATGTAAAATCTTAGATTTTATGAAAAATTTGTCAGAAATTGTCCAAACGCTACTTCTCCTTAGTTGCTTGACATATTTTAACCAAATTTAACTCGAGTGACCCTATCAAGGTAGACTAGAATTTCTATTCAGAATTTTGATTGGTCAATTTTTGGGGTGGCCATCTTGGATTTTCTGAAAATTATCCATCATATCTATTTAAATGCAAATTGTTCAAACGCTAATGGTCCAGGTGAGCGCCACAGGCCCTTGGGCCTCTTGTTTGTTCATATAGCTACAAACATAAGAACCCTACTCCGGTATGAATATATGAGTTTTGGCGCTACTCGAGGAATGACCTAAACTTGGCGTTAGCTGATAGATTTTCATGACAGCATTTCATGTCAAATTGTGGATTAATTTTGATGTAATAAATGGTAATAAATACTGTTTTTTAAAGTGTAGGCAATATTTAGGCTGTCCCATTTAATAATTTTACTACCCAATGATGGATATGATGTATACATTTAGCCACAAGAACGTCTATCATGAAAATGTATTTTATTTTCGTGTTATTATCTATTACTACTTACCGACTTAGCCATTTTAGAGAATTTATTTTTCTTGTGAAATATACATGTACGTAATAGAAGTAGTGAATATTTGAATTTAAACAATTTACAGTCTTATCCTATTAGAGTCCAGGATTGCAAATATGCAATTTTCTTGTAATTAATTTCAGCTACCTTAACAACATCATTTATTGGGTCCTAAATTATCGGGTCATAAATCAAAATCACCATATAATTTAATGTATTTATGTCTAATTAATTTTTTTAGGTCTTAGTACATACACTCACTCTTTACATAGGAAATTATATATATAATTTGTTGGGTCTGAAAAGACGTGTTATTTGAGAGAAAAAATTGACCCATCAAGCACTTCCCAGATTTATATATGCAATGGCTATAGCTTAGTGAGTTAATTGCTATATCTATATATAGGGGAGATAAATCTGATCACTGAAGTAATGTAGCGGAGACTGGGATCTCGGTTTTTAAGACCCGACAACTGAGCGATTCTTTGTATCTTTGTGTGCGATTCTTAGGCATAGCTAATTGTACAGCCTGGCACTAATTATTCTGAGAAGAATTTGATAAAGGTTTTGCTGCCTTAGAGAATTTTTTGTGTCAGTCCACCCATCTGTTTTCTGCCCATCCGTCCCTGCATGCAAATTTTGAGCTTTCGCTTGATGACTATCTTAACAAAAGTTCATGGAAAACTTGGTAATGGGCCTAGGGAGAGGCAGCACATTTTTGTGGTCAGTGCATCTCTATCCAGCTGTCCAGCCAGCCAGTCTCTGACCTTGTCCATGGGTTTTATATGATAACTACTTTTGCTTGATGTATCTTGACAAAACTTCATGGAAACATTGGCTAAAATTGACCCACCAAGCACTTCCCAGATCTATATATGCAATGGCTATAGCTTAGTGAGTTAATTGCTATATCTATATATAGGGGAGATAAATCTGATCACTGAAGTAATGTAGCGGAGACTGGGATCTCGGTTTTTAAGACCCGACAACTGAGCGATTCTTTGTATCTTTGTGTGCGATTCTTAGGCATAGCTAATTGTACAGCCTGGCACTAATTATTCTGAGAAGAATTTGATAAAGGTTTTGCTGCCTTAGAGAATTTTTTGTGTCAGTCCACCCATCTGTTTTCTGCCCATCCGTCCCTGCATGCAAATTTTGAGCTTTCGCTTGATGACTATCTTAACAAAAGTTCATGGAAAACTTGGTAATGGGCCTAGGGAGAGGCAGCACATTTTTGTGGTCAGTGCATCTCTATCCAGCTGTCCAGCCAGCCAGTCTCTGACCTTGTCCATGGGTTTTATACGATAACTACTTTTGCTTGATGTATCTTGACAAAACTTCATGGAAACATTGGCTAAAATTGACCCACCAAGCACTTCCCAGATCTATATATGCAATGGCTATAGCTTAGTGAGTTAATTGCTATATCTATATATAGGGGAGATAAATCTGATCACTGAAGTAATGTAGCGGAGACTGGGATCTCGGTTTTTAAGACCCGACAACTGAGCGATTCTTTGTATCTTTGTGTGCGATTCTTAGGCATAGCTAATTGTACAGCCTGGCACTAATTATTCTGAGAAGAATTTGATAAAGGTTTTGCTGCCTTAGAGAATTTTTTGTGTCAGTCCACCCATCTGTTTTCTGCCCATCCGTCCCTGCATGCAAATTTTGAGCTTTCGCTTGATGACTATCTTAACAAAAGTTCATGGAAAACTTGGTAATGGGCCTAGGGAGAGGCAGCACATTTTTGTGGTCAGTGCATCTCTATCCAGCTGTCCAGCCAGCCAGTCTCTGACCTTGTCCATGGGTTTTATACGATAACTACTTTTGCTTTATGTATCTTGACAAAACTTCATGGAAACATTGGCTAAAATTGACCCACCAAGCACTTCCCAGATCTATATATGCAATGGTTATAGCTTAGTGAGTTAATTGCTATATCTATATATAGGGGAGATAAATCTGATCACTGAAGTAATGTAGCGGAGACTGGGATCTCGGTTTTTAAGACCCGACAACTGAGCGATTCTTTGTATCTTTGTGTGCGATTCTTAGGCATAGCTAATTGTACAGCCTGGCACTAATTATTCTGAGAAGAATTTGATAAAGGTTTTGCTGCCTTAGAGAATTTTTTGTGTCAGTCCACCCATCTGTTTTCTGCCCATCCGTCCCTGCATGCAAATTTTGAGCTTTCGCTTGATGACTATCTTAACAAAAGTTCATAGAAAACTTGGTAATGGGCCTAGGGAGAGGCAGCACATTTTTGTGGTCAGTGCATCTCTATCCAGCTGTCCAGCCAGCCAGTCTCTGACCTTGTCCATGGGTTTTATACGATAACTACTTTTGCTTGATGTATCTTGACAAAACTTCATGGAAACATTGGCTATGGGGCTAGGGGGTGCGGTTTATTTTTGTGGCCAGTCAGTGTTCTGACCGCGTGTCCGTCTGATTGAGCATGCAAATTTTGGGGTTTTGCTTTATAACTTTACCTTTGCTTGAGGTATCTTAACAAAGCCTCATGTTTCTTCCTCATTCTTTATTAGTTATAGATTTAGTTCATAATCTTTATATCCCCTTTCATCCATGTGTGCATCTAGCCAAAGCAGGGTAATTATGTCATGCCACAAAGATGGCTGCCATTGCAAGCATATTTGTTATTTTATTCCATCTAGTTTGTGTGTTTAATTTCTGAGAGCTTTTCTCTGAATCTTTTAGGGCCATTGATAACAAAAATTCTATACTCAATCATTATAAAGAGCGTGAATAAAATCAAGAGTTTTTAGGAGAACACAGCTACTCATATGATTTGACAGGGCGTCTTGATAACATCACGAGCAACATAAAGCTCTTCAGAACTACTGAGTGGGTCTTTAACCCTTGAATTTATTCAAGAAAATTTAAATTTTCTCATAGAAAACGTCCATTTGCAGACCAAGAGAAGGTTATCGAGCCAGTCATTCCACTGATAAATTTTCAAAAATAATCTCTTGGTCTGCAAATGGACATTTCACAATACCCTTGCAGAAGCTGTTTTTGGCTGATATAAGTGTTAAAGGGTTAATATCAAGCCAGCCAGAACCAGCCTCTGCAGTGGTCTTGAGGGATGTCCATTTTCCGGCGGAGAGAAGACTGTTTTTGAAAATTTGCCACAATAACCTGGCCAGTCATTCCCATGGTAAGATTTCCAAAATAGTCTTCTCATGGCCTACAAATGGATATTCATTTAACAAAATATTTCTTTATTCTTGACAGATCTTGACGATTAAATGGCTAACTAAAGTTAGTTGAGTAGGAGCATGAATGGCTCCCGTTGCCGAGTTAAAAACTGTACTGCAGAGAGCCATCTTGTGCTATAATTTACTGAATGATTTCAATGGACCTTTTCGGTTTATCCATCCATCATATGACACCATTGTCAACTATGTGACATGTAGGATGATGTCATAATCAATGATATAGATAAGTATGTAACGAACACATAATTGGAGACTGACTAAGCGGTATTGTATGAATACTATGTCTTTACTATTTAATAAATATTATGTTGAATATTTTGAGACTAAAATATTCAACAGCTTACCTGTATAGCTTTCTAGACATTAATTCAGGGCATTAAAGAATCGATCGATCCCAACATGAGCGAGGTATGGGTGGAGCTTAGTTAGAGATCGGTGGGACATAGCTAAAACTGGAAAGGTCCATTATGATGTATTCTTTCCCAAATTACTTTCCGCTTCCAATCTCCCTGCTTCTTCATTCCAGCACATCAATAATTGGAAAATGATGGATGATCAGGGATTGTTTGCATGCGTGCATGTGAACTTGACTTATTTTGTCTAATCCAATACAATTGCAGTCCGCATGATTATTAAATTGTATTTAAATATTCTTTGATATAAATGTTTTTGATGTCCTGGTGTGTGCGTGCATGTGCGCATATGTGCGTGCATTTTTTCATGCAGTATGTGTATGTGCATGTGGTGTGTGTATTTCCTTATGCATGTTCGTTAACACTGAGTAATAAATATTTATTATTGGCTATTACTCTGCGGATATAATTTGAGATTGGTTAGTCGTATCCTCTGATTTATTCATTCATTACCGTGACTTAACCTTCCTCAGTGTGCTATCCCATTAACTGTGCACTGATCCATTATATAGATGCTATATTCAATCGTTACTCCCAGTTGGCTGAGCATTGACATATTGTTAGTCTTGGATTAATTAACCCTTTACTGGTGATGCCAGCAAAGAATGGCTTCTGTGGTAACCTTGAGAAATCCCCACTTGCATGTGAAGATTTAACAATGACAAATTTGTCCAATACCCGTGCCTTTGATATACTTTTCAATCGGGATATTGTTAAATTGCTTCTTCTCCTTACCCTTTTGACCGATTTCAATTAAATTTGACTGAAAGGATCCTATGGTCATAGGTTATATAACCTCCATTCAGAATTTTGATTCGTAACTATTTTGGGTGAAAAACTTAGATTTTATTAAAAATTTACCGAAAATTGTCAAATTGCTTCTTCTCCTTAGAATTTTGACCGATTTCAACCAAATTGGGCTGAAAGAATCCTATGGTCATAGGCTCTAGAATTTCCATTCAGAATTTTGTTGCGTAAATATTTTGAGTAAAAATCCTAGATTTTATTAAAAATTTACCGGAAATTGTCAAATTGCTACTTCTCCTTACCCGTTTGACCGATTTCAATCAAATTTGGCTGAAAGGATCCTATCATCAGGTTATAGAAAGTGCATTCAGAATTTTGATTCGTAAATATTTTGGGTGAAAAATCTTAGATTTTATTAAAAGTTTTCCGGAAATTGTCAAATTGCTTCTTCTCCTTACCATTTTGCCCGATTTCAACCAAATTGGGCTGAAAGAATCCTATGGTCATAGGCTCTAGAACTATCCGTTCAGAATTTTTAAATATTTTGAATATAGGCACAAGTCCCTAATTCAATGTCACTGCTAAAATTGTGTTTATTAATTTATGCAGAATGAAGCCACCACATGTTAAATTTATTTCGTCTCTACATTGGGGTACATGAATTAAGCTTCTAAAAGTATGAAATTTAAAAAAAATTTATTTTCAAGTATGTTGGTTTAAATATGCACCTTTAATTGGATTAGCTGAAGTCAATGATCATGTACTGAACTATAAGTAAGATGTGTAGAAGAGTAAGTTACATCTCATTCCATAATAAATGAGTTAACAAAACAAAAACAGAAACATGTTAGTTAGTACTACTTTGACCTTGATATGATGTAAGACATTTTCTGTTGAATAATTGGAACATAATTGGATTCGAAGACATTGATGCCTTTGACAGCAATGTTGTCCAATCCAATTATCTTCAAGATATTCAACAGTACATTTTATTTTGTTTTAGGAACATGTCATATTATTTCTTAGGAGTACTGTGTACCCTTATGAATTGCTGCCACTCATGTACTCATAGTAATGGAGGAAGCCAGTTTTAGCTATGCCCCGCCCATTGTCTAGCTAAACTCCACCCACGCATTGTCCGTGTTGCAATCGATCGATCCCTTAGACTCTCTGACTATCAATTTCCAGAAAACTGCCCTTACGAAAAATTCCGTTACCAGTCTATTGTCAGTCTATTACCAGCTTATTGTCAGTGTGAAACCAGTGTAAAACCAATCTGTTGTCATACTATTGTCAGATATGGTAATAAACTGTCAGATGATTGCCACTGTATTATCAGTCTATTGTCAATTTATTAGTCCCCTACCGGTAAAACCGGGGTGGGGGGGGGGACTATAGGTTTGCACGCCATCTGTTCATGTGTCCATCTGTCTGTCTGTCGCATTTGGTTTTCCGCACTTTTTTCGCAATCCTTCAACGTATTCAACTGAGAATTGGTACATTGCTTTGTTATGAGAAGTTACAGACCAAGTTGGAGTAAATCTTTGATGGAGTTATGCCCCTTTTCGACTTAGGAAATATGAAAAATATCAGCTTTCTGCACTTTTTCGCACTCCTTCAAGATATTTAAGGGAAAATCGATACATCGCTTTAGCATAAGGGGGTTGCAGAGCAAGTTTGAGTTTCAGACAGTTTCGTCAATTTTTCGATGAGTTATGCCACCCTTTGGCTTATGAAATAAGAAAAATATTAGTTTTCCACACTTTTTCGCAGTCTCAGGATATTCTACTGATAATTGCTATATTGCTTTGTTATGAGAAGTTACAGACCAAGTTCCAATTTCAGGCCTATATGTCAATTTTTGATGGAGTTATGCCCCTTTCGACAAAAAATATCAGCTTTCCGCATTTTCTTTCGCAGTCCTTCAAGATATTTAAGGGAAAATCGGTACATTGCTTTAGTGTAAGAAGTTACAGAGCAAGTTGGAGTTTCAGACATTTTCGTCAGTTTTTTCATGGATTTATGCCCCGTTTTGACTTATGAAATACGAAAAATATTAGTTTTCCGCCTTATTTCTCGCAGTCTTGACATATATCTTTCAAGATATTCAACTGAGAATGGGTACGTTGCATTGTTATGAGAAAGTACAGACCAAGTTCGAGTTTCAGGCATTTGCGTCAATTTTTTATGGAGTTATGTCCCTTTTCGACTTATGGAATACAAATATATCAGCCTTCAAGACTTTTTCATTCTCCTTCAACATATGTAACTGAAACTTGGTTTATTGCTATGTTGTGAGAAGTTACAGATCAAGTTCGAGTTTCAGCTGCTTCTGTCAATTTTCAATGGAGTTTTTGACTCAATCTATCACCAGGTAGGCGACATGTATCGCAAAGCAATACTTACAGAATGCTTGTTGTCAGATGTCATCCTGTACTCTGACCCACTGACAATAAGCTGGTAATAGACTAACAACAGACTGGTAATGATGGTTTATGAAACTCAGTAAGTGAAGACACAAAAAATGTACAACGTCATATATATATATATATATATATATATATATATATATATATATATATATATATATCTAATAAGAGAAATTGATCTGACAATAGACAGACAATACACTGGTAACATTTTAACATCTGCCAACAGACTGGTTATACACTGACAATACACTGAACATCTGACAATATGAGGGATTTGGAATGGTTCCAGTATATCGTCAGTGTGTTGTCAGAAGTTGTCCCAAATATTTTCTCGCCCATTAGCTGACAACACACTGGCGATACATATGACAATACTCTGGCAAGAATCTACCACCAGTTTTACCAGTCTATTGTCAGTTTATTGTCAGTGCGATACCAGCTTCCTACCAGTATATTGGCATTTGCATGCCAGTCTGTTGTCAGATTATTGTCAGCCTGTTGTCAGCTACAATTTAATTTCTTACCAGTCTGTTGTCGGGTGCTTATTACCAGTCTATTGTCAGCTGTATTATTGTTTCTTGCCATTTTAACCTGGTAATAGACTAACAACACACTGTCAATAAACTGACAACAGACTGACACCAGGCTGACAGCAAAATGGCAGGAACTGCTCATGAATATTACTGTAGGACAAAGAAGGTGTCATAACATGGGATGGCACCCGAAATGCTTTAAACCTACAAGAAGAATCATCGTTTTCATATTCGGTACGCATGAATTAGGCACTACAGTTGAAACAAACATTAAACTAAATATTCAAATATAGCTGGGTCACTTAATTATACAGTTCAATAAATTACGAAAACTTGTATCACAAGACCAACACTACAAATTATCAGTGCCATCATTACAATTTTTATCTCTTTATGCCAAACAGATAATGATTGTCCCATTTTTGGGTTACATGGCATGATTGTAATTAAATAAATATGATTATAAATATACTTTCTACATTTTATGCAGAGCTTAAAGAGCGTCTGTTGAATGTTAAAAAAAGTAAGAAGGGAGATATACTGGTAAAAAGCTAATTACACAATTACGGTATGTGTGTGAGAACAAATACAGTAGCACAAATCAAACATCTTGGTATTGCCAAAAGAATGCGACAGATCCCACTTTAAAATCATTGTTATAAAGTTGTAAGTTGTATTTCTAGGCATACATAAAAATATCAACTCATATTAATTTTATTTCACATCCTACCAGTCAATTGTCAGACATTGTCTCTGATACCAAAAAATAGTTACGTCCTTTCTTGCTAATATATTGTCAGATTTATTTTACTGTGTCTGTTCTTGCCAGTCTGTTGCCAGATTATTTAGCTATGTCCTTACTTGGCAGTCTATTGTCGGACATTCATTAAAAAGTTTCCCAAGTTCTTTCTTGCCAGTCTATTGCCAGTTAAGATTTTTCATGCCAGATTATTGTCAGTTACAACTAAAACAAAGTTTTTAGCTCAGCTGGCCAGAATGGCCAAGTGAGCTTATGTCATGGTGACTGTTGAATTACTATAATAACCTTTTAGATTTTGTTATAACTTTATTTCACATGAACAATCGCGTACATATAGATCATTTGCGCCAACTTGCACCGCTACGTTTTTCTTCACTGCGAATTACTTATGAACTGCTGCATCCGGGTGTTATATTTAACAATAGACAAATGGGAAGACACGACACATAAAACGACGGCTTGCGTGACAGATAAATAACTTCTGCCGAGCAAACTTCAAAGATCGTGGCTAAATGAGAGATGATGGTGAACAAACATGAGGGTAACAAATTCCCCTCTAGTTAAAAATTAAAAAAAAAAATTAAACTTAAGTAAAGTAATTAAACTAATAATTTTAAACAAGTATTAAATATAAATGATTATGGTTAAAGGGTAAATGTTAAAAGGTATTTAACTGTTTCCACATGTCTAAAAATTATAAGTTCATAATCCATACTCCATCGCTGAACGCTTTAAGAAGACCAAGTGATGATCCGCCCTTTTTAGTTAGACAATCTGCTAACTGTCCTTTAGTGGTTTACCAAAGTGCACGCCTAATCTGCTTCTGCATTATTAGTTCCTTGACATTACTTATCTCAAAACGGAGTCTCTTGTCAGCCACAGACTTTGTCGATCTAATGGCATCTGACAAAGAGTGGGTGTCAGTGATACAGTCAATCTGTAAAAGTTCATGCTTTGTCTAACCATTGGTGAGCTCTGAGAATAGAGTTGCCAAGAAAATTCAATTGTCAATACCATCGGCTAGTGATAAGGCCTCTGCTGCTAAAGTACTACGCACAACACGACACATTCTCTTAAATTTCCAACACAGAGGCGAAAACTGTCCATTCTCCCCCACTAACAAAACCAAATGTCTTCCTTGGGTAACACCATCTGGCAGGTTGCCTAATGCATCGCTAAACACTACCAAATGCAATAATGACTCATCGTCCAAGAACTGAAATTTAAGGGCGACATCCTCAGAATGGATTTTTCTGATTACTTTGTTTGCATCAATGATGTTCTGAACAGTTGCAGTTTTAATAGATGCAGCCAAAGTGCATGCATCAAACATGACATCTGGCCTTGTCTGTCTAGCGATCCACAATATTTGACCAATTTTTGATCGAAATTGAGCACGTTCATCCTGATCTAAGGATGATTGTCGAAGAACTGCACGTGATCTGCTAATAGGAATTGGCTTAATGTTTTTTTAATAGTCCCGTTGTTTCAACAATATTGTTCCATTTGAATAGGAAAGTTCTGTACCAACATATCAAAATGTTTCACTTTCTTCACATCCTACATTAAAACTTGATCTCAGTTTTCTAATTACCATGTGTTCGAAATCAACACCTCCCCAAATAAAATCATCCACATGACAGGCTAGGATACCATGGACAACTTTGTCATTACCAATCAAATAAAACACAGCAGGGTCCACCAATGAGATTTTTGCACCACATTCAAGGATCACTTCACAAACTCTGTTGTACCAGTGCAAAGAGGCATTGACCAGACCATACACTAGAGCTGCGCGATATACCGATACCATATTTAAAACCGATATCCTGCACTGACGGTTTCATAACCGATTATAAAAAATAAATATCGAAAAACCGAATATGAACATATTTTCGGTTTTTCGTATCAGGATTGTTAAAAATAAAAGATACTAACGAGCATG
This sequence comes from Chaetoderma sp. LZ-2023a, assembly GCA_034401795.1. Taxonomy (NCBI): domain Eukaryota; kingdom Metazoa; phylum Mollusca; class Caudofoveata; order Chaetodermatida; family Chaetodermatidae; genus Chaetoderma; species Chaetoderma sp. LZ-2023a. Next base: position 63,503,004 of record CM067369.1, on the reverse strand, counting down.
AAAATCGTAATGAATAATAATGGCCATACTTTCCATTAAGCTATGCTCGGGGCAACTATTAATTGAACGTGGCCCCAATTGCGCATATTGTGTAACTCCATGTAACTCGCTGCACGCCGAGAGAAATCAAGCAGCGAATTAATTAAATAAATATCCACTCGTCTTTTCTCTGGTAGTCTCAGATAAATTTGCAATATAAAACACAATACTAATGTGGGAATTTGTCATTAAAATTTGTATCGGGGAAAACCTTTCTAAACAACGGCATCCATTTTATTTACGTCACCGGCTAATTAACATAATGAAAAGTCGTCCCAACACTAAATCGCCCGATTGCATCAAAATCTCGCCAATAACTATAATGCTGATTAGGATATAATTTTAAATAAAATTATTACTCAAACCGTTTTTAAAACGTTATCTTCTATACACAATATCATATTAACTTATGAAATTCGCGATCGCAATATTACAGTTAATATTTTCTTCAAGGCATGATTTCGTCCTCGGGTCGAATTGGAAATGAAAGATGAAAGGGAGATAATTACATCATAATTAATTACAATCGCCTGATTTACGTCTTTTCGCAACCTGTTTTGCTGATTTATGATTAATTTTGACAAAATAAACGATGTTTATTTAACTGTGCGTAATATTTAGGCGGTCTAATTAATAATTTCACTCCCGCGATGATGGATATTATAAGGTATATTAAGCTTTAAAGGCGTAAAACGTTACGAATGTATCAGGGCATGAAAATACGTTCTGTTTTCGTGATAATTTTTATCATTTAAATTTTTTGTTTCATGTCCATAAAACCGATATTCGGTTAAAACCGATATGAAAAGTCATATCGAAACCGATATGGCTGTAAGCCAAACTGCGCAGCCCTACCATACACGCACTTACGAAGATGCCAAAGAACTCCATCAATGTTTGCCTCATGGGGCGGCCAAATGTAGATATTTCAAGTAAGCTCCAATCATTGTAGGAATGCTGTTTTTATGTCCATCGAATGCGGTTCCCATTGTTTCTGAGCGATAACTGCTAGGATAACACGCAATCATTCAGATGAGCAGGTTAGTGAATCTAGGTGGCTCTCTGGATTCCATTTCCTCAAATCCATGTGCAACCAAATGCGCTTTGTGTACAATGGCGTTATCAGTTTGTTTAAGACTGCAGATCCATCGAATAGAGATACATTTCTGTCCATCATCCTTAATTTCTACATAAACAAAATTATTCTTCCAGCTGTCTAACTCTGCCTCTTTTGCTGCATCGAATGAAATATCTTCAAGGACCAATACACTTTCATCATTGTCAATGTTCACATCAGATGACTCAAGATCAATGCACTCAAAATTATCCGCTCGACTCAAATCTACTGAAGCTCTAATCCCAGCAACACATGCTGGTTCAGAATATGCAAGATTGTACCAATTTCTGTTTTTCCCAGTTATCTTCCCAGTCCTACCAAGAATTTTAGCTATGTATAATTCACCTGTGTCTTTGTGAGTATATTTTCAAGATAATTGGATTGGAAGACAATTTCTGACATGCTGTTCAAAATTGTACTAACTAATGTGTTATGTTTTTGTTCTGCAAACATGTTAACTCATTTCTGAGCTGTACTATATATATGAGTGGCTTTACCGAGTAGTACTAACTCGTCCATAGCCTAGAGGTCCGTGGATCGTAACCATGCTCTGCTACCAATGTTGAATTACTATAATAACTTTTTAGACTTTGTTATAACTTTATTTCACACAAACAATCGCATACATATAGATCATTTGTGCCAACTTGCATGACGACATTTTTTTTCACCGCGAATTACTTATGAACTGCTTCATCCGGGTGTTATATTTTCCCGGACGAAGCAGTAGACCAATGGGAAGACACGACACATAAAGCGACGGCTTGCGTGACAGATAAATAACTTCTGCTGAGCAAGCATTAAAGATCGTGGCTAAATGAGAGATGGTGGTGAACAAACACACGGGTAACAGCGACCATCCGTCTTGCCATCCGTCAGTCAACTTTTGCTTAAAAATGCTACTCATTAACCGCTTGGCAGAATTCAACCTAATTTGGTTGGAAGTACCCTATGGAGTTAGGCTTCAGAACCTGTATACAGAATTTTGATTGGTGTATTTTTTTCGATGCCCATCTTCAAATTTCCAAAAAATGGCGCCAAATCGTTTAAAATGCTAGTCTTCATTAACTGTTTGAGAAATTTCAACCAGAGTTGGCTGGAAGGGTGGTAGGTTTTAGAATTTGTATATAGTATTTTGATTGGTCAACTTTTCAGGTGGCCATCTTGGATTTTCTGAAAATTTGTGTAAATAAATTAAAAGGCTACAAGTTCATGCAAACTCGCCTGGAATGACCGTAAAGTGGTATACTTCAGAGCTTGTAGACAGAATTTTGATTGGTCAATTTTCCTGGTTTTGATTTTCTTAACATTTTGGGAAATCAGTTAAACGCCTACTTCTCATTAACCGCTTGGCCGATTTCAACCAAAGTCAGCTGGAAGAACCTGGGGCTGGTACGCTTCAGAACGTGTATACAGAAGTTTGATGACTTGATTTTGATGGTGGCCATTGTTTTTTCCGAAAAAAGGGAATTGTATAAAATGCTACTCCTCATTAATCGCTTTGGCAATTTCAACCAAATTTGGCTGGAAGGATCCTATTGTCATAGTCTCTAGAAATTCTATTCATAATTTTGATAGGTCATTGTTTTGGCAGGCATCTCTGATTTTTTGAAAGTTTTCCGGAACCATTTAAAAATGGTACGCCTTCACTCAATAGCCTGATTTCGATAAATCGGGTGGAACGATCCTATGATGGTAGGCTTCAACATATTAAACGAGAATCTTGATTGGTCAGTTTTTTGGTGACCATCTTGGATTTTCCAAAAATCATCCATGTCTATTTAAATGCAAATGGTTTAAATAAATGCCAATGGTCCAAGTGAGCGTCACAGGCCCTTGGACCTCTTGTTGTTGTCAGGTTAATGACAGACTGGATAAATTTGTTGTCAGTCTATCGCCAGATCCCCAACAAAACTGCCAGTCTATTGCCAAATTATAGTCAGACTATTACCATGTCTGACAATAAACTTGCATTATTGTCAGTTTATTGTCAATTCTTCTTTAATTAATGTCAGCTTATTGTCAGTCAGTGTAAATTTTTTAATATCAGTTTATTGTCACATCTTGCCAGTCTGTTGTCAGTCTATTATCAGAAACACGTTTTCATAAGGGTCACGTCTGCCTGGTGGATTTCAACCATATTTGGCTAGAAAGACCCTATCGTGCCTAAGGCTCCAGAACATCTATTCAGAATTTTGAAAATCAGGCTTTTAAAAAAATCACACTTCATTTAAATCAGAAAATCACATGTAAAATTCCCACATTGTGGAAATCGCAGTGTTTGGACAAGACTACTGACACAAGCATGCATGGTCCAGCGAAGTCATCAATCTTGTCTTTGATATGACATAAAGTAACATTGGATAGGATTTTCTGTATGCTGTTGAGGAGTGTAATGGTCCACAGATTGGCTGGGGATTGGTGGCTTCTTGAGCTTGGGTACAGCGATAAGGTGCCTTGGCCTACATCATTGATAGGAAGATGGTGCATAAAAGCTGAATTGATTAAGTGTGTGACTTAAACCGATTGGAGACCATTGCTGCCTTAATTTCCAATCAAATTAAGTCCGAAATATTCACCAGAACATTTCTTACATCATGTTTTAAATTGTATTAGCTAACATGATTCTGTTTTTGTTTTGGAAAGATGCTATCTTATTTATGCCATGTTATGTACTTGAACTCATTTTGCATGCCCGTTTGCTGGCAAAGTGAAGACTATTTTTGAGGATTTACCACTGGAATGACTGGCTCGGTAACTGAGCCAGCCATTCCAGTGGTAAATCCTCAAACACAGTCTTCTCATGGCCTGCCAATGGACATTCAATAAGGAAATATTTGGATTTTCTTTACCAAATTTAGACATTAACTATTTAATGACTAAGTTTGGTCACAAATTTTAAATATTTACTTATAAAATTCCCATTTGCAGTCAAAGAGAAGACTATTTTTGAAAATTTACCACTGGAATAACTGGCTTGGTTATCGAGCCATTCATTCCAGTGGTAAATTTTCAAAAATAGTCTTCTCTTGGCTTACAAATGGACATTTCTCAAGACCCCTGCAGAGGCCATTCTTGGCCGGTTTCATCCTGAAAGGGTTAGAGTTAAAACATTTACGATTCCTTCTGTCTATATTGAAAATTTTAACCTATTCATTCCCATGGCGTGTGGGTTATTACTACATTACAACCTACCTCCTTGCATTACTATTGCTCTTTCCTTCTCTGAAGGGAAGCGTAGTAGGATGAAATTTGTGCAGCCAATGTTTGCTGTGCTTTGTGGTTACAGAGTGATTGAAGGCTTCTTCAGGAATCTCTATACTCTCTCCTATGATGAGATCCATAGCAACTCGCTTGAATGCTATATATCAGAATGAGGCAGGAAGAGTGTTAATACATAACCCGGAGCCAATGAGTGAGTCATAAGGCATAATGATAATCTCATTAGCTGACAGCCGTCACATGACTTTGTTGTAGCAACCAAGTCTTCATTCCTTTTCCTACTAGTGAAGGAATGGGTAGTGAAAAATTTTATAGCCACTTTTGAAAAAGTTTTAAACTTCAATACTGCTGTGGGATTATTTCAAGCGTTCAAAGGATCAACAAGATGTCAGACAAAAAGAAAAGACCTAAGATAAGTGGTTGTAGGTCTTTTTGATCAATATTGATTTTATTGATCATTTTTATTTTCATGGTAGGCGTGTTACCAGTTTTGGCTTTTTACACCCAGAGTGTTTTAGACATAGTTATTGTCTATAATTGCTTCTTCCTTACAGTAGCTTGTTTAAGTTACCTATTGCTTGGTTAGCATTTGAGCATGAAATCCATGATATCTCATTAACATACTCTCTTAAAGAAAAACCAATATTAAATAATTTAGAAACTGGTTTGGTCTCTATTGTTTAATGGGTTCAGCGCTGTCTGATCCCTTTTTATCTTCGGAACTACCCTATCAAATCTTTCTCTGTTACTATTCTGATTTGAAAAAGTCTCCGAAGAAGATTAAAGTCAAGTCTAACGAAAAGGAGATTGCTCTTCATTCTATTAGATGTCCTAACACCAGCTGCCATAGATTCATCAAGACAGACATTCTGGCCATGCGTGCCTTAAATCACTTCGTGCTCTATCAATTCAACCTGTCTTATTTGCACCTCATGTTCCCAGGCTACTAGACTTGCCTTTTTCAAACCAAACACACCTGATCACTCTAAAGGGAATTCTTCTCCTTTAGGGTCTGCGATTAAAATAAAGTCCAAACACGAGCCCTCACTTGATTCATCCATCCTTGAAAGGATTGTATTATCAATGGAATGCCTGCAGAAACAAGTGAGCAATATAGATGCGTCGATTGATGGCAGAATTAATAAAATGATCCTGGACCAGTCAGCTTCCAACGTTTCATTTCCTGATATTGTTGAATGGGAAACGTCGGAACTGACTGTTCCTAGGAAATGCTTATTCAAGTCCAAGAGTGTTTTACGTCTTACTGATCTTCACTGTTTCAGGGGTTCAAAATCATCAATGACAGGAAAGAACAAAAGTACGAAAAAGCCTCGGGTTTCGCCTCGTTCATCGTTTCAGAAGCCAGTCATTTCTACTCGAGCACCTACAGTCAACATTCCGCATCCTGCGCCTATGAGGACCGAGTCAGGCTCATCCTTTCTCAGGCCCGAGCGGGTTGTAAGTCGGTCCAGCTCTCCATCAATCAACATTCCGCAGCCTGCGCCTGAGCAGGTTGTAAGTCGGTCCGAGTCTTCACATCCTATCACTACTACTTCTTCACTGGCTGGATAGAAGGATTCCCGACCAGAGATGTTCAAGTGATCTCACATCATACATTGTTTCTACTGTTTCTCCAGCTAGTCTTTTGGCCCTGGGCCCAGGTTTTCTTCCAGGTCTGGGTATGGACTGGTCTAGGTTACCGATTTCTTCCTTGGGGGCTGACCCAGAATTCGTTCCGGGTTCGGCCTCTGGGGAAACTTCGGGAGTACTGTTGGTATCAGTTCCGGCCCCAGGTCCGGGTTTTGTCCTGGACCTGGGTCGGGAAGCCGGCCAACTTAAGTTACCGATTTCTTCTTGGGGTCCGGACCCAGATTTTTATCCGGCTCCGGCTTCTAGGAATACTTCGGGTTCTATTTTCCTCTCTAGTCTATCTCTTTCAGGCGTGTTAGAATTAAAATGTAAAATTTAAAAAAAGATTTCTCCCGGTTCTCCCGCCCCGGCTCCGCCCCTGGCCAGAATCGGGACCGGTCATTCCGGCGTGTCTAATTAGAATTAATATTGCTTCTAATTTTGGTAAATTCTCATATGACTTTCAAATGTTTCCCAAGTTTCGGGGCCTAGTTGGGCTCCGGAGCCGGGTTAGTTCTAAATTTCTTAGTCATCCTCTATTTAACTGTCAAATGATTTCTGAACGGTCGGCGGGTTCTCTCTGGGATTCTATTAGTATAGTAAAGTTTATTTGCTTTTTATGCCAATTGGCTGATTTGCATACATTTACAGTCAGGTTTACAATGCCAACAAAATAGAAATATACAAACATACGCATTATTAAAATCAATCAATAACACTGATACCATCACGTTCACTGTTTGCATCATGTTGTTCAGTTTTGCATGATCACATGACTTTTGTATCTTAAATTATCTTAATGATATTTATTAGTAATCCCAGAGAGGGTTCAGGGTCGCATCTGGGATTATTAGATCCATTCCCGGGTTCCCTAGGTCTGTATGGATCTCATCTTTCTCCCAGTAGCTTACAGTATATTTCTTAGCTTTTTCTTACGATTCTAATTTCTGATTCCATCCTCCTTCACATTTTCCGATCTGTCAGTTTACTACGCAATTCTATTTAGCTTTGTTTTGGTCATTTTTTCTCCTTGAGTTAGAGGCGCAGTTCTATTCGGGTTGTTCATCTTTTCGTATAGTACTCCTTTTCCCTTCTAAGTTGGCGGGTTGGCATACTTTCAAGACGTTAGGAGAATTTACCGATCATGCTATAATTTTATCGTCAATATTTCATTCTTTTAAGACTAATTTCCCCATTTATCACCCCCCCCCTTTTATTGTATAATATTCATTACCTAAAGTTAGATTAGATTTGCGCTCTTGGTGTTTTGTGATTTCTTTATTATAAGTTTCTTTCCCGTATTTCGCTATTCTTAACTGTCCCAGTTCTTATCGCCGAAACACATAGACCTATTTATTCGGCAGTCTATTCGTTCTAGTCTCATTTTGTCACGGTGACATTATCGCTTTTTTCTCTTCTATATACCCATTTTTCAAAGTTTCTTCGTGTTCTTTAGCTAAAACATGTTATTTAGAGTCATGTTCTTTCCCATCATCGTGGGATTGGTGATTTTGGGCCCAAAATTTATCCTTTCAATCCCTTTTTATCTACTTCCGGTAACTGTCAGAATTGAATCACCGTGTATATAGGTCGTTGTCAATTCGTCCTGTATATATTTCGTTCCCCTTTTGTTTACATGGAGTAATTCTTTTGGATATTAGTCGTTCTTAACTTAGATCAGTTCTATTTTAGCTAATTCTTTCTGACTATAGCGGGACTCGCTCCCCTCCCATAAGTTTCTATGGGATTTCTATTTGCCACTTAATCTGATAAATCACAATAAATAGTTTTTCTTTATTTCAATATGTACAACTTTTAATTAGTATGGATAATTAGAATACGGATATAATGCTTTTAACTAAGAAATAACGCTTTCTCTCGACTCAGCAGACATTACTGGTTTTCTTATGCGGAAGAGTTAGCTAAGCCGGTCTCAAAGTTTATGATATCCTGATGGATTTGCGAGACGATTAAGCTTTGTTATGAGATTGCTTCTCCGGAACAAATTAATCTCTCCCAAATTAAAGCTCACGATGTTAGAGGAATGGCTTCCTCTTTTGCACTTTTTGCCGGTTCGTATTTAGATGAAGTCATGCAGGTTGCAGGATGGAAATCTGAATCCGCTTTTACAACCTTTTATCTGAAAGATCAGAGTACAGCAGCCTCCTTCTTTCGTAATATTACGATTTTAACCAAAATAGTCGAAGACCATTTACCAAGCACATCTCGCCATTTTCGTTAAGACTGCATCTGTAAGAAATGGTGAGAGTTTATTTTGGTTTTTACTTATCTCTTAAGTTCAAGTTTTCCTTATTTGATAATCATGGTGTGATTGATTTAAATGCACTATTATGTTATGTTATTAACATTTGGATAAGATTGGTTTGATTTTTATCCTTGTTTGTTGATTCTCAAATCGCCTCTCACCTAGTGTTTTAAGTGGGGTACTGACCAAATCTACGGGTTTAGTATGTAGTGATTGAACGGTAATGGATGTTTTTGTGGTGTAATAACAACCCCCCACAGACCTCCCCCCCTTGCGGGTTCGTCTGTTGTTTTATTAACCACAATAAAAATATACTTACCATTCAATCACTACGACCCGGCCTCAGCCACCCCGCGTGAAATTGATTTGAGAATTTGCCTATAATATTTGGCACTTAAATTCAGAAAAGTGAATCTGTTTCCTATTTGGGCTCCAGTGTGCATGTGTAAGCGCGCTTAGTGACAGGCGTCACTATGGAGTGAGTACAGACTGGTGCCAGTCTATATCAGTTAATATACTGGAGATGGACCTAACCAGTAGCCTGGTTGAGGGTCCATATTTATAGGAATAGGCATGGGGAGGAGTGTAAGCAAGCATAAAAATCTTATTCTGGTAGCTAAATGCAGATAAATGATTGAGCAAGTAGTGATTGAACGGTAAGTATGTTTTTATAGTTGTTAATAAAACAACAGACCAACCCGCAAGGGGGGTCTGTGGGGGGGAATCTCTTCAAGGGCAAAGACTAGCCAGATCTCCTACCACCTAGAAAAGATCATTCACAAAAAGAATATGGATATCTGAACGCCATCTAACAAACGCGGCAGCTAGTAGAAAAAGAATGATTTCAGAGTTATACAATTAAACAGATGGACCCAAGACATAAGTTAATAGAGGAATTTGTCTTTGCGCAATACCCTAAAAATACCTGTACCATGCATAAATGATGTAAATACTTAATAACTCTCGAACCGGCTTCTAAAAAATAAAGGCGGATAGATGCTAGTGAAAACGATAACACCACCCCAGCATACAGAGATTTAACTCATCAAAAAATATCCCATGAATCTATGACTTGATGATGGGATGCAGAATCGGGTGTGATAATGTGTTGTTCTTACAACCATTTGAAAACCTTAAATATACTGTGATAAATTCTCCTGTAAAAACAGGTCTCTTGGAAAATACCAAATATACATATTGAAGATTTGTGGAATGATGAAATGAAAGCTGCTGTTAAACAAGATAGAAAATCCGCAAAATTGGGAAGACTCTTTGGATTTCCACAAAAAGGACTACAAGATCCACTGATTAACTCTCATTGGGCCAAGCAGGAGTGATTATAGGGATAATACCTTCCGCTGAGAAAAGTAAGACAATTGCACTAGAAACAGCTGACAAGTTCTTAAAGACAAATGGCACTAGAAAGTTAAATTAAAGTTATTTAAACAAGATGTGATGTCTATGACTGGGTCAGAGCATCTACCGCCAGAGCCTAGCCTGGAGGAAGAATATGAACATCAGATCTGGACATTATACTGAGTAGAAACTTAATGGGATGTAATAAATGAGCTACAGGGAAAATCATTCTACCTGGAATGTGAGATGCTGATAGATTTCCTGACATCTCCACCGCTGGAGGAGGACCAAGACTCCAGACAAAATATGATAACCTCAACCGCCCTGCTTGTTGATGAAAGTTACTACTTAACTATAGAAATGACTGCATGAGCAGATAGGTGGCTTGTGAAAGAGACAATATCTCTTCATTCGCCAATATTACAGAGTCTTGAAGAGGGAATAAGACTACTTTATCTGATTCCATAGACACAAGAACGAGAGGAAATTCTATAGCGATCTCCTCCCCAAAACTTTTAGTAGAAAGGATCAAAGGATTTGTCCAAAGACTATGGGTTCAAACATATGATGAATTTAAAACGAGACTCGTAAAAGATGTGGCTGAGGAATCGTCGAACTAGCCACGAGACTGAAGAAACTCTGAGGAAGGAGCTTAAACATACCAATGTATTCTGGAGAAGAAAATACATCATGCTTGATATTGAGTCCAACATGATATTATGGGAAAAAAATCCCAGCAACAGATCAAATTTATATATGATGATGAAGGATTGGTACGGAAATATACTCATCTTTTTCTCAATCTTTTATCCTGTCTAAGACCGACTTGACCAGCATACACAAAACTGACTCCATTCGGCCCAAATCTTAACACAATTAAGGAGCCTTCCAAGCCAGAGGAATCCCAGACTGGCCATGATGTTGTTAAAAGAACCCAGATCCAGTTAGGATTAATTCTGTATGTATGGAAATATCAGAAAACACTGTCCCTTATCCTTGACGAGACCAGTGATGACTGGCCAAAATGACTCCATGTCCATATTATTCCTTTCGTCGATGAACTCCATTTCTGAGATAACGTATCAGGAAAAGAGTTGAATGTTATAAAACAATTTGACTGTAAGTCATCATTGTCACAAACAGCAATAAAGCAGCCATGGGATCCTGTCAAAATAATTCCAAAATTTGCAACAGAATTAGTATTAAATCATAAGGACATGAAGTGTCAAATTTTTCTGCAAGTTGTCCGAAAAGGATAAATATGTGAGTTGAAGATAAGAGCTGAGACCCTATTAAAAGATGATCTGCCAGCACCTCATAATCCTTAAAATCCTTGGATTCTGCCATTCCTCCACTGTATCCTACCTGAACAGAGCAGAAATTTATTGATCAGGAACAGAAGCAGGACTAATGTCAAAGGAGACCAACATGGTTTGATAGAAAAAGGGGGAGGATTCAATGACTAAGTTGGTTGTACCTTATATGTAGGAAATCTGCTACCTGTATGCATGAGGCTAGCTATATCCACCCCCATCCCTGAGAGAGTAGAGATTATCTAGAAGCGCTTAAGCATGACACCTAGGACCAGAATAAACCTGCAGAATCTTATTTTACAAAATCTAATTTTAAACAAATCTAGTATGATATGAGCCCAATTGTTAATATTTTTATCAGATGATAAAACAGGTAAGAACTCCACCAAACCTGTTACCAGATCAATGATGGGTAAGGACAAACGATTGAAACTACACAGAAGGGTGAAAGGAAAAAACACATTCCACAATCCATGAGAAGGCAATGACCAAATCATCTTGGCTTAGGCCCCGTTGAGGAATTTATTTAATAATGCCTGGGAAAGTTAGAATTTCAAAGATTAAAAATAGGCTTGAATATCTAAGGCAGAGAAAAAAGCTCCATATGAAAATAACAGAAATACACATATCACTAGTCAAAGAAAAAGATCAAAATTTCTACTGAACTCGAGAAAGGAGCGGTGTAAGTCTTGATAAGACAAAAAAGATTAGAGGAGGTACCTTATGTAGACTAACTTTATTATTGTGACAAGCTTACATTCGCACATAAATATGCTTCATCATGGCGAGGGATCCTACTGACTGACAGAAAGGAAAGACTGATGTAAAAAAAACTATGTGAAGAATAAATCAGGCCAGATATGATACTAAAAGATAGCAAACCACTTCTCACAATTAAAATATTAAAGACTGACACACTGATTTGCAGATTGATATTAGGAGAATCGAAAGATGATTGATTAAAATTTTTTTGAGAGAACAGGTAAAAAAAAAGGGAATTTGACTAGATGGAGGCTGATAGGAAGAGACTAATACATGAGAAGATTCAGGAGCAAAACGAAATCTGGTGAAGTCAAAATGACCAAAGAACTGTTAGGATCATAAGAAAAAATAAAATTATTCCTAGAAGATAAATGCGAAGATGGATAAGGGTGAACTAGAGGATAAAAAATTAGTAACACTAGGCAGAGATGGGTGTACACAAGATTCAGAGTGATGAGGAGAATTGGATGGTTCAGCCATTGCACTAAGAACAACTAATAAAGAAATTAAAAATTTCAAAATAAGAGCCCCCTGAGAAAGAGCATTTAAATTGTCAAACGTGATTTAGAAATAAACAATACCAGCAAAACAACAGAAGTGAATTGGTTTGGCATACCTAAACGACAAGTTTAATTATAATCAATTGCTATACAATAAATACTTAGTTATAATCTAGGTAATAATTCTGAGCGCAGGACAATTAGGCCTTTATGCTCATCTCTTCTTCGTTTATCTCCATGACTGTGCTGTCACTTCTGGTCATGAGTTGCGTGTATGGTGTAGTCATACATTGCCTCTTGACTATGCCAAAGCCTATCTAAACCATTTTCAAATTTTTTTAAGAGTTGGTGTGGAAACAACATGTTCAGACAAACCATTTCACACTTATAAACCCATAAATAGGCCGCACATTTAGGCTCAATTTACGCGTTCTAAAAAATCAGTGCGCATTGTATACAAGGATAAAACTTAGTCACGTTGCTTTCCTCTGAATTTTGAAACATATCTTAACATCTGAAGAGACCACGAAAACTTAACAAAATTTCCCCTGCACAAATCTCGTCACCTCGTGGCTATGCTTAATAGGTACCTCAAAACATCATTCGCAGAAGTGAAATTATTAAATTAAATGGCCTAAATATTGTGTATTCTTTAATAAAGATTGTTTATTCCATCAAAATTAATCCTAATTTGACATAAATGTTGTCTTGAAAATATATAAATCAAAATCACGTGATATATAAATCACGTGATATTGTATGATCAGATCAAATGTCAATGAGGTATCTTGAGCGAGTACTCGGATATAGAGTTATCCTGGAATCGGAAATTCGGCAATGCGATCTATGCTTCTCATCAGTCCCTCCAAACGGAGATTTACTTTGCCACTGGCTGGCTCACTAAGATTAGAAGCGGTCTACCTCAGTTTAATTCTTGGACGTTCAAGCATTTTCTCGAACATCGCATTATATGTTGGTCGCTTACATTACAATATAACCAGTCATATACACGGCTGGGCAAAAAAAATGAGGCAAACATGATTTATCATATTTTTTATGATTACTCTTTCATGTTAATAAATACAGGTGAAATAAGTGACAATTTTACATAATATTGTATGCATTGTCTGTGTGCAGGGTACCTTTTAGTATGGGATAGCCTTTCCCTTATTTTTTTGTATCAAAACTCACCCATTTGGGTAAGCTGTCTGAAAACTTTTTGCATTGTGCTGCGTCAATGCTGTTCCATTCATGTCTGACTGCTTTCCACTGCTGAGTGAGCTAATTTGCATATCAAAAGCCATCTACTGAATGGATTCTTGTTCTATATTAGACCTACATGCATACACAAAAGACAAATAGTGCATCTCTGTGTTCAGGATTTAAAGTGTATTAACTAACCAAACTAGCAAACTAGTTGAGTTACGCTGACCAAGGTGACAAGACATTAGCCATTTCTGTAATCTCTGTGTATTACCACACTGCGCCTGAATAGTGAAGTTGTTATTTTTTATTCAAAATGTCTTCAAAAAAGGCTAAATTCCATGTACCTGTTGAAGTCAAAAGCCGGATCGCAGGTCTTCGTCACACTGGAAAGTCATATCCTGAGATTAAGAAAATTCTAAAGTGTGAGGATATTCAGATTCCACTGTCTACAATACAGAGAATTGTCCACACACTTCAAGTGACTGTTGCCCGGAAAGCAGGTTCTAGACGAGCTAAAGTGACAACATGTCGAGATGAAAGAAGGCTGAAAATGACTGTTCTGCAGAATCGTAAGAAGACTCTCACAAAATTAGCGGAAGAATGCAGAAATTCACAAAATAAGGCTGTTTCAAGAAGAGCAATTGCAAGGAGGCTCAAGGAAGCTGGTTTTTCGTCAAAGTGGTGTGCTAAGAAACCATTGCTGTCCACAAAGAACGTTGCAGACAGACTCAGATTTTTGGCACTTTATCGTGACCATGATTCTCAGTTGTTTGAGCATGTTCTCTGGAGTGATGAGTCACGTTTTGAGCTGTGTACAGATGCTCCAGAGCACTGTCTTCGTAGGTCAGGTGAAAAATATAACCCAGAATGCCTCTCCACCACTGAAACATGGAGGAGGTGGAATTATGGTATGGGGTGTGTTTTCTGCATCTGGTGTTGGCGAGCTTGTGCAATGTGAAAAGTCCATTAATGCAAAGGAGTATCAAAACATATTAGAAAAGAGGTTGCTTCCAAGCCTGAACAAGTTGTAGTGGAAATAAAAGACAAAAAGCTATTTTTCAACAAGATAATGCGCCGGCACACACAGCAAAAATAAAGTCATGGTTTGAGCGGCATTCTCTGTCGGTGATGTTTTGGCCTGGACAGTAACCAGATCTTAACCCCATAGAGAATATATGGGCGCATATTAAGGCCAAACTGGTTGGAAGAAAATTTGGGAGCACTGACCAGTTGTGGGAAGCAGTCAGACATGAATGGAACAGCATTGATGCAGCACACTGTAAAAGGCTTTCAGACAGCTTGCTCAAATGGCTGAGTTTCTGAAGAAAAACAAGGAAAAAGCTATCCCATACTAAAAGGTACCCTGCACACAGACAATGCATACAATATTATGTAAAATTGTCACTTATTTCATCTGTATTTATTAACATGAAAGAGTAATCATAGAAAATAAGATGAATCATGTTTGCCTCATTTTTTTTGCCCAGCAGTGTATATGATACATTTGCTCGCTAGATTTAGAAATCAATTGAACCCAAGTTTCTCGCTAGATTTAGAAATCAAGTGAACCCGATAACCTGACACAGGCTTAAAGGACAATTCCGAGATTGGTAAAAGTGTACTTTGTTTGAAAGACTATTATATGACTAACATATTGGATCCTAAATAAAAACAATAGACAAATAATATGAGTAAGTATACCATCGCAATTTTTATCTCCCGGGCGGCACCATTTTCTTGCAACGAGAGCGAGATTTCACGAGATCCTGACGTCATTCCCGCACCAACGCTATCTTTGCCGAGCACGAAGGCTGTACAGTAAATATGTATATGCATGGAGGCCTAACATGTGCTAATTTGTAATCGTTAGGAAATTGTCCAGTTAAACTAGTAAGTTTTTCAAATAATTCTTGTATCCGAAGTTGGTGGGGAATCATTAACCCCTAGACCGCTGAAGCATAGATTCCATTTTTTTCTATCCTATCAGAATGTGTTCATTTTGGTAACAATGCTGCTGTAAGTCATTGCTGTGCACGACAGCAACACGTTTCAGCAACATTTTTTTCTTCAAAATGTACCCGACACTATCTGTAAGTAGGCTATTATGCATTTTTATATGCCCGCGCAAAGCGGGGTCGGATTATGTGATGGCGCTCACCATCCGTCCGTCCATCCGTGTGTCCGTCCGTCCGTCCGTCTGATTCTTCCCCGGGACAGATCGCGAAGAGTTTTGAACCTACAATCACAATTTCTTTTCAGCAGGTATATTACCTATAGACGAAGTGTCATGATTTCTATTCGGCAAAATCCTCCCATATTCGCTAGAGTTATCTGCCTTGAAAGCTTAAAATTTGTCAAAATTTTCTTGTCCGGTACAGATCTCGAAGAGGTTTGAACCTACACTCACAATTTTTTTTTCAAAAGATATGTTATGTATAGGCGAAGTGTCATGATTTTGGTTCGGCAAGATCTGCCCATATTCGCCAGAGTTAGCTCCCTTGAAAGATTAAAATTTGTCAAAATTGTCTTGTCCCGGCCAAATCTTGAAGAGTTTTGAACCCACACTCACAAATTTTTTTTCAAAAGATGTGTTGCATATAGTCGAAGTGTCATGATTTTGTTTTGACATGATCTGCCAATATTCGCGGGAGTAATGATCCAAATCTCGAAGAGTTTTAAACCCACACTCACAATTTTTTTTTCAAAAGATGTGATACGTGTAGCCGAAGTGTTATGATTTTGTTTTGGCATGATCTGCCCATATTCGCGGGAGGCATGATCCAAATCTCGAAGAGTTTTAAACCCACACTCACAATTTTTTTCAAAAGATGTGGTACGTGTAGCCGAAGTGTTATGATTTTGTTTTGGCATGCTCTGCCCATATTCGCGGGAGTCGTGATTTCATTTCGACAAAATGCTCGTATATTCGCGGGAGTTATCTCCCTTGAATGATTAAAATTTGTCCAAATTTTCTTTTCCTGGCCAGATCTCAAAGAGTTTTGAACCTACACTCGCAATTGTTTTTCCGGCAGATGTGTTAGGTATAGATGAAGTCTCATGATTTCCTTTCGACAAAATCCTCACATATTCGTGAGAGTTATCTCCCTTGAAAGATTAAAATTCATCAAAATCTTCTTTTCCGGGTGGACATCATATGATAGCACTCCCCATCTGACCATTTCTGGTTCTCTAATGATATCTCCTTTCGAAAAAACCAAAATTCATTAGAAATATTGTTTCCGCTGGAAAATTTGGTATAAAGATAAACATGTTTCAAGATGTGATCAGTTGTATTGGTGTTTCAGTGAGATATATTCACATACACTAACTGGTGTTATCTCCTCTATAAAGTTTAAGATTCGAACAGACTAATTATTCACATTTATCATTCCTCAAACAAGTATGTTTGCGGACGTATGTTGAGTTTCACTAAAACTCTTGTACACCATGCGATAAGGGTTAAATGAAGTGGAACACTTGACAGGTGCGTATTGTCAAATTACTCGGCCGACTCAAGATACCGTTATAGCGTGTGTCGCAGGCAGTGTAAATATATATTCCAAGAAAACATATATGATATGATAATATTGCCGGAACCACAGATCGATTGTAATAATTCTGATACCTACCTGTAGCTGCAAATTTGAAGATTTGTCCAATGCTAGGGAAGTTAGAATCGGCCTAGTGATTCAAAAGATACACTCTGTGGGAAAAACTAAGCCAGCAAAATTTCAAACAAAAATTTCAGGATGCGCTATATCCATCATCCCATATCAGAATGAGTATTACAGCTACAATGACAGAATTTGTTGTGCCAAAGCTTTACAATGTTATCGCATAACGGGAAAAATTCCATCAAAATATCTTAATTATTAGCTCACCTGGCTGAAAGGCCAAGTGAGCTTATGGCATGGCGACCGTCCGTCGTCCGTCAACTTCCTTTAAACAACTTCTCAAGAACCACTGGACCGATTTCAATTATATTTGGCAGGACGCATTCTTAGGCCATAGGGATCCAAGTTTGTTCAGAGGAAGCCAATCAGCCAATTTGGCCGACAGCTATCTTGGATTTTGGCCGATCTTAGGAAACGTCTTTAAAAATCTTCTCAGAAAGATGCAAACATCATGAAATATGGTCTATGGTAAAAGCTTGGAACCAAGTTTGTTCAAGGGAACTGCATTGGTCAAATAGTTTGGCGGCCATCTTTGTTGACCTAGTTTTAGCGAAAACGACTTCTCCAGAACCGCTGAAGGGATTGGGTCGAAATTTGGCAGATATGATTAGTGACTAAGGGCCATTAAAGTTTGTTCAAGGGACGTTGATCAGTCAAAAAACATGGCCGCCATGGGCCAATTAAAATGTATCATGTTTGGTGGCCATATTGGATTTTTTTTATTTGATGGATGTTGAGATATATGTTTTTGGGTATTCTGAGCTCAAATTTGCCATTTTCGAAACTGTCGGATGAACGGTTTGGTGGCCATCTTGGATTATTTTCCTTTCAAAGGCTACCATACTAAAGCAATGGGAAATTTAAAATGTCTTTCTCGAGAACTACTACGCCGATTTCAGTTATATTTGGCAGGAAACATCCTTACGACATAGGGATCCAAGTTTGTTCAAAGGAACCCGATCGGCAAATTTGGCAGGCGACCATCTTGGATTTCGGCCAATTTTAGGAAACGTCTTTAAAAGTCTTCCTCGAAACCGCTTGGGGGATCGATTCAAAACTCATGAAGCATCATCTAGGGCAAGAGCTAAGGCAAGTTTGTTCAAGAGGACTTGATTGACCAAATCGCTCGGCAGCCATCTTGGATTACCTAGTTTTCATAAAATCTGATTTTATCTAGCAATAGTTGGTTACGCTTTGTCTATCTGGTTATTATTCTGGCGCAATTTCATTAAACATATAATAATCTTTCAAATGAAGCACACGCTATCATCCCAGAATTGTCCTTTAATAGCCTATCTAACAAAAGATGGGTATGTGATTGTGATTACGAGGATCCAAATCAGCATCGTAATTTTGAACATCCGAGCATTCCGAGATCCTCCGACATTTGCCAGTTTACTACATACACACTAAAGAGGATAGCCCATAGCAATGCAATGTTTAAATTTTCCATGAAACTAAGGCCATAAAAAAACTTGTATCGAATAACCCTACCCGATATTAGAAAAGATATTAAATAAACGGTAATACGGTTTCACGGTTCATTGCTAGTAATGTTAAATTAGCCTGCAAAAATGGCGCCAATAGCAGGGTATCTGATATGGGAAATTTTAATGCGATGACTGAATCGCGAATTAATATGATTGTCTTGTCTTTATTGTAATGTGACTGACATGACTGATCATCATGAAGTTCTTGCGAATTTCATGTTAGTTGGTTAGTAACGGTCCTTAGAAGGACAACTCACTTTTCTTCAGGGGATGATCGTGGTGTATCCTTGTGGTGTTCATCCGGTCCACCACGCCATCTTTGCACCACTGTCATGTTCTTAATAGATCCAATAACTTCCCAACCGGTTTGTTACATAGTTATGTAGGATAGCTTATGTAGGATTCGATCCAAACTGGTATGTAGTATACCTTATGTAGGAAAGAATGACGCTCAGAAATATGTACCTAGTCTAAACTCTTAATTGATCCAAGAACTTCCCAACCGGTATGTTACATATGTCATGTAGGATACCTTGTGTAGATGTTCCAAACCGGTATATAGTATACCTTATGTAGGAACAAGCCTCTGTGGCTAAAATAGGATCAGAGATTTTGACTTCACCTTGATTACTTGTACTGGGAAGCTGATTGCGATGCCATTTTCTTTGTATATTCATGAAAACTTTCCATTCTGTTTCATTTCCACATAAATTATAACCATTTTACATAAAGTACATGACTTGTTCAACAAAGACTGTGACATTCATGAAAAATCAAACGTGGATGTAGCTCGTTTATATATACTCTATAGGAATAGAGGAACCGGTTCCCTAAAGCAATGACTGCTTTAGAGTTAAAGAGATACTATCAAGAATACCCAATGGAGGGATGTATCTCTGCTAACCTTGTTTACTAGGGAACCGACACGCCATGGGAATGAATAGGTAAAAATTTTCTGAGATATCTAAGTCAGGTGACTTATAGCAAACAGTGAATTGAGTGGCTTAGTATTTTTGGTGTGTTACAAAACAATTGTTTGCTGTATGTTCGAAAGTAATACACTAATGTACAAATTTAACAAATATTTAAAAGCCCATAATTTCTTTAAATATTTAAAAATTTGTATTTCACCTTGTTTATTTTACGTCCCTAATAAAGGCATTCATGAAATCCTTGTAACAGAGGATCTAAATTGTTCTAATACCTGGCAAATAAACCAGTCAAATCAAATAAACAGACTCAGTAATTTACTATGTTCATTAATTGTTAAAATTGTCACTGCCATGTATCAGAATCAATAGCAGCTGTTTGTCACACAATTTTCTCTAGCATATTCCAAGCTAGATGGCTGGAATTTAGTGTCGTGAGAATAATGGGTAGAGCTGTTGATGGCAGAATTGTCTTCTACTGGCATGGTGCTCGACGTAGTGGCAGTATAGTACAAGCAATTGTATCTTTTAACTCTTTGATGATGAACCCGACAAAAATAAAGTGCAGGTCTAGTGAAATATCCATTTGTGCACCAGGCCGAGAATGTTGTTGAAGACTTACTGCTGCTCGATTGACCAGGCCAGCCAGTCATTCTAATTGTAAATTCTCAGAAATTTACTCTTGCCGAGGTTTTTGTCTCTTGAGAATTTGTTTTGGCGAGGAATGATTTAGTTTTCTTCGTGATTGCTATCATTAGGGGGGGATTTCCGTATTTTCTCCTAACATGCATCACAAATTCTAGCACTATATTATGTGTATGTAGAGCATCCAGTGGCTCAGCATCGGCACCATTGACACTGTTTTGATCAAATTTTGCTTCAAGGGCTTATCTGTCTTAACCTTGTAACCCTCGAATTTGTTCAAGAAAATTTTAATTTTCTCAGAAAATGTTTATTTGCAGACCAAGAGAAGACTATTTAGAAATTTACCACTGGAATGACTGGCTCGGCTATCGAGCCAGTTATTCCAGTGATAAGTTTTCCAAAATAGTCTTCTCTTGATCTGTAACAAAAATGGCTTCTGCAATGGTCTTGAGAAATGTCCATTAAATGGACATTTCTCAAGACCATTGCAGAAGCCATTTTTGGCTGATGTGGGTGTTAAAGGGTTAATGCTCAAGCTGGCCAAAGTGGCCTCTACACTAGTCTTAAGAAATGGCTGATTCAGTCATTCCAGTAGTAAATTTTCCAAAATTAACATCTTTTTGTCTGCAAATGGACACTTTCTATGAATACATTTAAATCTTAGCAAATTTTACCATTAACCTGTTAAAGAAATCTATTTACCATTTGCTTGTCAAGCCAGCTAAAACTGGCCTCTGCAATGGTCTTTAGAAATGTCAATTTGCAGACTCTAGAAGACTATCTTTGAAAATTTAACACTGGAATGCGTGGCTCGATGAAAGAGACAGTCATTTTAGTTATATATTTAAAAAGATAGTCTTGGCCTGCAAATGGACATTTACTAAAAATGAAAATGTCAATTTCCGTGACCAATTTTGACAATTAAACAACTAATATTGATATTTTATGCTCAAATCGTTTACTTTGTCATAGAACCTGAATGACAATGACTTAACTCATTCAATACCAGAAAGGAGAAAAGACATCATAAGAAAATTTCTTTCGGTACCAGAGATGTCTCGAGATGTCAGATTTTAGGTATGAGGGTGTGTCAGTTAAGACGGTGCATCAGCAAAATGAATGCTAATTGATCAAAATAAATTTATTTCTCCAACTAATAGAAAACTCTCGTACTTTGACATCTTATTAATTTTCGGATCCTTTGATAAATTTGTTTCACGGGTTCATTTAGGGCAGGGCGCATGTATGCGTTCAGGTGACATGTACATGGATACAAAAATAGTCAACGTATACACAGGAAATTTTTTTTTACAAAATATACATATTTATGTGAAATGGTTAAGATGATCCCTCAAAGAAAATGTATATATTTTTTGACAAATTAATTTTCTTAATTTGGCGCCACGCTCTCTATCTGTCAATGCTGTTCGATTTCTGAATTACGCCTTTAACACTCAAGCCTGCAAAAAAACAAGCCCAGCTCCTGTGGTTTTGAGAAATGACAATTTGCAGACCATGCAAGAGGAGATGGGTTTTGTTTTTTTAAATTTTAGCACTGCAATGACTGGCTTGATAACCAAGTCAGTCATTGATATGGTAAAATTTTCAAAAACAATCATTTCTTGGTCTGCTCATCAAAATTTTTATGAGAACAACTTTGAGAGTCAATGGGTTTAACTAATTATACGCTCTTAGCATTGAAGTTAGGGGGGGGGGATATTCCTTTGACTAACCAACAGCCCTTGTCAGAACACATAATTGTGTGAATAACTGTTCAAGCATGCTCTTATCTACAAAGATTATCACTATTAATGCAGTGATGTGTGGCACTTACCTAAGCTCACAGCAGACTGATCAGCTCCAGCCTTGGTCAACTCATTAATGGCCAAGGGCCTCTATTATAAGTGGTCTTGAGGAATATGTCAATTATTGAAAGTCTATTTGCATATCACGAGAAGACTATTTCTTTTGTAAATTCATCACTGCAATGACTGGCTAACCGAGCGAGTCAGTCATTCCAGTGGTAAATCTTTAAAAACTTGTCTTGCCTTTGGCGGCAAATAGACATTCGTTAATGACAAATGCTGATTTTTCTTAGACAAAGCCGGCTAAAACGGCCTCTGCAATGGTCTCTATGAATTTCCATTTTCAACCAAAGAGATTATTTTGGAAATTTACCACTGGAATTGGTGGCTCGGTAACGAAGCCAGTCATTTCAGTGGTAATGTTTTAAAAAGTAGTCTTGGCATGCAAATGGACTCAAAAATGTGTGTCTTGATGTTAAAGCCAGCCTAAGCATCACCTACAGTTGCTTTGAGAATTATCCATTTAAATAAAAAATGCTGTTTGTGTAAATTTGAGCGATAATTTTACAAAATTGTGTTCTTGACTTGCAAATAGACATTACTGGAGCAAAAATTTAATGTTAAGTATTCGGTTAATCAAAATGAGTAGCACTTTGAGTGCTTTGAGGTGCTGTTGACACAAGAGGCGTAATAAGTTGGTATTTTATTTTCCAACCCTACCCGGCTCTACATTTTCCGAGGAACACTTCGGACTTCCAAGTGTCACGGAACGAGCCTCCCTGTAATGCTCAATTAAGCGATTTAAATTGGAAAGTTGTTGTCTAGGGGTTAAATATTGGGAGGATCTACCGTTAATCAATTCATTTGATCCGAATTGCTTAACTAAACCGAAGTTAAGTCAATGCAATTATGACTCAAATGAATTCAAGATGGGGGATTGACAGAATCAAGAGACCCAAGATGGCGGCCTCTTTTTCAAATTGACTCAATATGGTAACATCATCTTTCGAAGATCCAATATGATGACTTCTTGACCTCAGAATGACCTTATAGGGCGATCTCAATATCCAAGAAGATACAGGGTTACGAAATGGAAAAACCAATCTGAAGTGTAAATCTATCGGAGACCCAAGATGGCCACCAATGACAATTCTAGGATTTACCAGACGTCGACTGACATTAAGTTAATATGATGTAATTTATGATTGGACCATCTCGATGAACTTGGAAATCGAATAACGTGTGAATATTATGATGTAATCATAAAGTGTGTCAAGATGGCGGACTGTCAATTCCTACTTGGATGACTCGTTGAACGACTCGTCGAGAATAAATTCTATGGTCCCATCTCAACGTTCGATGAATTGGTTGTTAATCAAAAATGTGGATTGGATATACCAGACAAACTTTCAAATTATTAATTCCTAAGAACGGACTTAAACTAACTGGATATCATTGATGGCAGCGAATGCGTCAGAGAGGGTTAATTAGACAGAGAAAAACAGATACCAATATCAGTTGTTAAAAAATATTTAATATATGTATAGCATTTCAATTAAAAATATCATCAATTGCACAGTTGGATAAAACGGAATAAAATGGATGAGATGGACTGACAGTAATGGTATATCACAGATAATTTGAATCAGGATTGAACGATTCACGATGCATGCTATTTCCGCGAAAGTTGAAGCATCAGACCTACTATAATTCAGTTTATAAATCAGTCGTTACCATAGAATAATTTGCCACAATGATTTCATGCTTAGCAATTAAGTTATTAGACGTTTGGTCATAATCAGTTAATGTCTGGAGTAAAATGTTATCCCAACCATTACCTGCTTGAAACCGAAATGTATAAACAACACTAAACATAAATTTTTGGCCTTGTCTCGATAAGCGACGGGATATGATTCAGTTTAAATAATGAATCGACTCCGTTAATTTGCGTTGAGTCGAATTGTATAAAATCGTGTAACTCAAATCTTTACTAATTTTACCCGCTGGAAATAACTTCTATCATGGGTCTGAGAAATGTCCATTTTCGTAGGAATAGAAGATTAATATGAAAATTTACTACTGGAATGATTCATTCATCACCGACTTTCATTATAGGTGGTAGTCAGTATACCATTAAGTATTTACTAACCTATACTAATTAAATAATTAAGATGTATAGTATATTATGTTTTTGTGTTTGTGGGTGTAATGTCATACCAAAATCTGCATATCTTTCGTAGAGACGTAAAGACTGTAGACCATCATAGTTGAGTTGCTTGACCCTGGAGAGATGGTCGAAGAAGAGGATCCGAAATAGGTTGTGCGAATCCGGAATAATAATCGATATATATATGTGTTATATAAACACAGGCACAGGAATATAAGGAGCGTGACGTCACTGGCAAAACATATATGAGCAACGCCCAATGTGGGCGTTAAAGCACAATGACGTTAAACGAAATGGAGATCCAGAGGTGATTCGTTGAAGACTATCCTCGGATGACTGCTATTAAGAATCGAGTCCCGAAATGTAATTCGAAGAAGATAACTATATTGCATCAGTGTTCTAATAACTGATGCGTAGAGATAAAGAATGGGTTCGGCACATCTCTATGGTGATTAAGAATGTTCGATGATGGATCTTTATGTTTGCAGCTTTTATGGGTGGAAAGCTATCCCGGAATAGACTGAAGATTATTGTAGAAGCGTTCGACGGTGGGTCATAAGATTAGAAGACCCATGAGCAGATGAATGACTACTGAAGAAGGTTCAATGGCGGGTTCGGGAGGATAAGTGGTTCCCCATGGCTGATTTGAACCCAAAGCCAGCAGGCGTGATGGTAGGTGAGCTAAGTGAGGTGTCCCTAGGGCGTGGAGAGGTGTTTGATAGCTGAGTGTTTATTGAAATGTAATCGCAGATCAGGCGAAAATGATCGACCGATCGATTACCTCAGTTCTCTTGTAGATTTCACGCCTCCTCCATAGGAATCAATTACGGCACCTAGGACTATCACTACTAATTCAACTTAATATAAAACGTTGATATTCAACTACTTGTCATTATAACTTAGCTTGTTCCTCTTAAAAGGAAACCCTACCGTTCACATAAAATAATAATAAGAAAACTTAAAAAACTTCACATTTGAAGAACCAGACACATCTCGCTGGTTTCACGCCTGCACAGACACTCATCTTGCTATTCACTGACACATGCTTTGGCAGCAATTTCTGTGCCGAGAAGCATGTATAATGCCATATATGGAAGTTGACTGATCAATCATAGTATTGATTGATCACTCAACCATACCGAAATCAGACAAAATAGTCCCAGATCACTTTAACTAATTTTGGATCATATTTTGAAAACATGGCATCTATCGTCTCAGATTAACATTCTTAGGCCCATAAGCTATTTATAAGCGGCCTTATTCAAATTTTAATTTTGTTTGTGATGTCATCGGACTTCTGAGCTTTAGCTCGGAAAATCCTCGGATGTCCGAGTTCTAGCTAAAAAATACCTTGGACGTCCGAGGAATATTCTCGGAAATATTAAAGACCTTGGAACATAACCTCGGAATCTTCTATGAAGACCTCGGAATACCTCGGAAAAATCTCGGACATTTAGGAGTACTCAATTTTAGCTTGGAAAATACTAAACAACACTTGAAAAGTCTTGACTCGGAAAATGACCAGCAAAGCTCGGAATATAGGACTTTACCAATTTTTAGCACAAAGATTTGCACAGATATTTTACCTCCAAACTTATAACAAAGAAAGAAAACTCTTGAAGCAATATTTTAAGAGTTGTATCCCATTATCCCATCTAAGTTTACAATTTAATTTGAAATTTTAATAGCATTTTTAGCTAACCTAGGTGAGCTTATACAATCGTGATTTGTCTGTCGTCTGTTGTCTGGCAACAATTGTGGCACGTTTCGCCATTTGCTGATAGATTAAAACCAAATTTGGCATATATGTTCCTTTTGACAATATCTATTTCAGCTATGAAGTTGAAGAGGCCACACCCACAAATAGCAGAGTTATGGCCCTTGCTATATTTTCAAAGTATTGAAGCCTATGGGGAAAATACGTATGTGGCACGTTTCGTCAATTATCAATTGATTAAAACCAAATTTTGCAGACATGTTCCTTCAAGCAATATCTATTTGGGCTATAAGGATGAAGTGGTCACACAATTAAACAAGAGCCATAACTCTGGTTCATTAATGTGTTTTTAAGTATTGAAGCCTATGGGGAAAATAAATTTGTGGCACGTTTCCTCCTTTACCGATGGATTAAAACCCAATTCGGCAGATATGTTCCATTAGGCAATATCTATTTGGGCTTGGAGTATGAAGCAGCCATGCCCACAAAAAGCAGAGTTATGTACCTTGCTATATTTTCAAAGTATTAATGCCTAGGTAGAAAACACATTTGTTGCGCTTTTCGTCATTTATTGATGGATTACAACCAAATTTAGTAGATATGTTCCTTTAGATAACATCTGTTGGAGCTATGAATATGAAGTCACCACACCCTTAAAAAAGGGCCATAACTCTGGTTCATTGAAGTGTTTTTAAGTATTGAGCCATATGTGGAAAATACATGTTTTGTAACACAACAAAAATACTAAGCCACTCAATTCACTGTTTGCTAAAAGTCACCTGACTTAGATATCTCAGAAAATTTTAACCTATTCATTCCCATGGTGTAGGTTCCCTTGAAACAAGTTTAGCAGAGATACATCCCTCCATTGGGTAGTCTTGATAGTATCTCTTTAACTCTAAAGCAGTCATTGCTCTAGGGAACCGGTTCCTCTATTCCTATAGAGAACATATAAACGAGTCTGTGAGCATGCGCACTTATGCTACTATGCATGCGACAGAGTCCAAGCCGTCATTGATTAATTAATTTTCTGTATTACGGGAAACACCTAACTTTTATCTCAACAAATCCTATTCATTCCATAATCTTGTGGAGCTACATCCACATTTGCTTTTCATGAACCACAGTACAAGTGGTCTTTGTTGAATAAGTCATAGTACTTATGTAAAATGGTTATAATTTACGTGAATATGAGCAGAAAGTTCGTTGTGACCAAGTTGAAAGAAAATGGCGCCAGCTTCACATTACAAGCCAGGGGAAGTCAATAACTCTGATCCTATTTTAGCCACGAGGCTCCGTTCCTACGAAAGGTATACTATATACCGGTTTGGAACATCTCCTACGAAAGGTATCCTACATAACATATGTAACATACCGGTTGGGAAGTTAGTGGATCAATTAAGAGTTTTGACTAGGTACGTATTTCCGAGCGTCATTCTTTCCTACTTAAGGTATACTACATACCGGTTTGGATCGAATCCTACATAAGGTATCCTACATAACTATGTAATATACCGGTTGGGAAGTTATTGGATCTATTAAGAATGTGACAGTGGTGCAAACAGGCGTGGTGGACCGGATGAACACCACAAGGATACACCACGATCATCCCCTGAAGAAAAGCGAGTGGTCCTTCTAAGGACCGTTACTAACCAACTAACATGAAACTCGCAATTACTTCATGATGATCAATCAGTCATGTCAGTCGTATTACAATAAAGACGAGACCATCGTATTAATTCGCGATTCGGTGTTCGCATTCAATTGGCGGCGTTTTTGCAGGCTAATTTAACATTACTAGCAATGGGCCATGAAACCTTTTTACCTTTTATTTAATATCTTATAAAAATCTAATACCTGGCGGGGTTAGTCGACGCAAGTATTTTTTATGGCCGTAGTTTCATGAAAAATGTAAACATTGCGTTGCTATGGGATATCCTCTTTAGTGTGTCGTAAATTGGCAAATGTTTGACGATCTCGGAATGCCCGGATGTTCAAAATTACGATACTGAATTGAATCCTCGTAATCACATAACCCGCTTTTGTTAGATAGGCTATTAAGCCTGTGCCAGATTATCAGGTTCACTTGATTTGTAAATCTAGGGAGAAACTTGCGTTCACTTGATTTCTAAATCTAGCGTTAAAACTTATTATATATATTACTGGTTATATTGTAATGTGAACCTAAAATGATCTAAAACGTAATGCGATGTTCTAGAAAAATTGCATGATCGGCCGACCTCTTTAGTGTGTCGTAAATTGGCAAATGTTTGACGATCTCGGAATGCCCGGATGTTCAAAATTACGATACTGAATTGAATCCTCGTAATCACATAACCCGCTTTTGTTAGATAGGCTATTAAGCCTGTGCCAGATTATCAGGTTCACTTGATTTGTAAATCTAGGGAGAAACTTGCGTTCACTTGATTTCTAAATCTAGCGTTAAAACTTATTATATATATTACTGGTTATATTGTAATGTGAACCTAAAATGATCTAAAACGTAATGCGATGTTCTAGAAAAATTGCATGATCGGCCGATAATTAAACTGGGTAGCCAGCGTCTATTGTTAGCGAGCCGGACAGTGGCAAAGTAAATCTCCGTTTGGAGGCGCTGACGAGAAGCGTAGATCTCATTGCCGAATTTCCGATTCCAGGATATCTATATCCGAGTACTCGCTTAACCTACTTCATTAAAATTTAATCTGGTCAGATAATATCACGTGATTTATATATCATGTGATTATCACGTGATTCTGATTTATATATTATAAAGACGACATTTATGTCAAGTTAGGATTAATTTTGATGGAAAAAACAATCTTTATTAAAGGATACGCAATATTTAGGCTGCTCAATTTAATAATTTCACTTCTGCGAATGATGTTTTGAGGTATACATTAAGCATAGCCGCGAGGTGACAAGATTTGTGAAGGGTTTTTTCGTGGTATCTTCAGACGTTAAGATGTTTAAAAATTCAGAGGAAAATAAGTTTTATCCTTGTATATAGTGCGCGCAAATTTTTTAGAACATGTAAATTGAGCATAAATGTGCGACCTATTTATGGATTTTTAAGTAAATACGCCACTCCCATATTTGCTGGTACTCATTCAGAGTCAACTTATTTCAGTTGCAACTTATGACTAATAACTTCGAGAGTTAAATGGTTAATATTTTGATAGTAAACGCTACAAACTTTGATGACCAAGTTTTACTATATCAGAGATGTGTGTTGATCTCAGTGTTTTAGTAGCAAGCATAGCCTTTGGATCAGGAAAGTTCTTGACTATCAGCCACTTTTATTAGCCCTAAGATGGGTTTTTTCCCTACTTAATGTATAATCTAATCTCTCATCATTTTGTAAATTCTTTCTGCGGGTACTTAACTTGGGTGAAATTGGATATATAGAGCACGTACCCAGGCTATGAGGGATCATTCTATCGGCTCTCAATCGATTAATTGTTATAGTCAAATATAACATTCTGCTTGCAAATGGACTATTACTCGTGGAAATCATCTGAAAGTCTAGAAGAGGGGGAGAACTAACCTAGTTAGAAAAATTTTCTCTCTAAGGGGTGTGTAAACTGAAATGTTGGTCTGAACATGTTGTTTCCACACCATCTCTTAAAACATTCGAAAATGGTTTAGGTAGGCTTTGGCATAGTCAAGCCAATGTATGACTACACCGTACACGCAACCCATGACTAGAAGTGACGGCACAGGCATGGAGATAAATGAAGAAGAGATGACCATGAGGCCTAATTGTCCTGTGCTCAGTATTATTACCTAGATTATAACTAAATTTTTATGGCATAGCAACTGATTATAATTAAACTTCTGGTTTAGGTATGCCAAATCAAATCACTTCTGGTGTTTTGCTGGTATTGTTTGTTTCTAAATCACTTGACAGTTTAAATGCCCTATTTCAGGGGCTCTTATTTTGGATTCTTTAATTCTTTATTAGTTGCTCTTAGTGCAATGGCTGAACCATCCAATTATCCTCATCCTTCGAAACCTTGTGTACACCCAACTCTTCGCATTTATCTTCTAGGAATAATTTAATTTTTTCTTATGATCCTAGCAGTGCTTTTGTCATTTTGATTTCACTAGATTTCGTTTTGCTCCTGAATCTTCTCATGTATTACACTCTAACTATCAGCCTCCATCTTTCGACTAATATCAATCTGCAAATAAGTGCGTCAGACTTTATTATTTTAATTGTGAATAGTGGTTTGCTATCTTTTAGTATCATATCTGGCCTGATTTATTTTTAACATAGTTTTTCAGTCTTTCTTTTCTGTCAGTAGGATCCCTCGCCATGATGAAGCATATCTATGGGTGAATGTAAGCTTGTCACAATAACAAAATCTTTTTTGTCTTATCAAGATTTACACCGCTCCTTTCTCGAGTTCAGTAGAAATTTTGATCTTTTTATTTGTCTAGGGATATATCTATTTCTATTATTGTCATATGGAGAGGTCTCAGCCTTATCTATTCAAGCCTATTTTTTATTCTTCTAAATTTCCCAGGCATTATTAAATAAATTCCTCAAGGGGGCCTAACCAAGATGATTGGATTATTGCCTTTGCATGGATTGTGGAATATGGTTTTTTCCTTTCACCCTTCTGTGTAGTTTCAGTCCTTTGTCCTTATCCATCATTGATCTGGTCACAGGTTTGATGGACTTCTTTCCTGTTTAATCATCTGATAAAGATATTAACAATTGGGCTCATATCATACTAGCTTTGTTTTAAAATTAGATTTGTAAAATAAGATTCTGCAGGTTTATTCTGGTCCTAGCTGTCATGCTAAAGCGCTTCTATATAATCTCTACTCTATCAGGGGTGGGATGGGTATAGCTAGCCTCATGCATGTCTTAGGTAGCAGATTTCCTACATATAAGGTACAATCAATGTAGTCATTGAATCCCCCTTTTTTCTATCAAACCATGTTGGTCTCCTTTGACATTAGTCCTGCTTCTGTTCCTGATCAATAATTTTCTGCTCTTTTCAAGTAGGATACAGTGGAGGAATGGCAGAATCCAGACTTTAAGGATTATGAGGTGCTGGCAGATCATCTTTTATAGGGTCTCGGCTCTTATCTTCAACTCATATATTTATCCTTTTCTGACAACTTCCAAAAAATTTACACTTCATGATTTAATACTAATTCTGTTGTATATTTTGGAATTATTTTGTCTGGAACCCATGGCTGCTTTGATACTGTTTGAGACAAAAATTACTTAGTCAATCGTTTTATATTCAACTCTTTTCCTACTATGTTGTCTCAGAAATGGAGTTCATCGATGAAAGGAATAATATGGACATGGAGTCATTTTGCCTAGTCATCACTGGTCTAGTCAAGGATAAGGGACAGTGTTTTCTGATATTTCTATATATACAGAATTTGTCCTAACTGGATCTGGGTTCTTTTAATTACATCATAGCCAGTCTGGGATTCCTCTGGCTTGGAAGGTTGCTTAATTGTGTTAAAATTTGGGCCGAATGGAGTCAGTTTTGTGTACGAAGGTCAAGTCTGGTAATTCAGAATTTTGTCCCTCACCACGACTGCATACACTGCATTTTCATTCGTTGGGTGTCATCGGTACCAATTCACCAGTTAATCCATCTGCAGGTCCAGTTTGATGTCTTGTTCTTACGTGTTTGGGGAAGGGGATCTCGTTCTTGTGTCTATGGAATCAGATAAAGTAGTCTTACTACTCTCTTCCTTTTCAGGAACTAGAACAGGAACTAATACTCTAGTATTCCTCTTCAATACTCAGGAATATTGGAGAATGAAGAGATATTGTCTCTTTCACAAGCACCTATCTGCTCATGCAGTCATTTCTATAGTAGTGACCTTCATCAACAAGCAGGGCAGTTGAGGTTATCATATTTTGTCTGGAGTCTTGGTCTTCCTCCTGCGGTGGAGATGTCAGCAAAACTTTCAGCAGCTCACATTCCAGGTAGAATGATTTTCCTTGTAGCTCATTTATTACATCCCATTAAGTTTCTACTCAGTATAGTGTCCAGATTTGATGTTCATATTCTTCCTCCAGGCTAGGCTCTGGCGGTAGATGCTCTGGCCCAGTCATAGACTTCACATTTTTTAAAATTATCTTCAATTTAACTTTCTAGTGCCAATTGTATTTAAGAACTTTTGTCAGCGGTTTCTAGTACAATTGTCTTTAAGAACTTTTGTCAGCAGAATGTATTATCCCTTTAATCACTCCTGCTTGGCCCAATGAGAGTTATTCAGTGGATCTCGTAGTCCTCTTTGTGGAAATCCAAAGCGTCTTACCAATTTTGCTGATTTTCTATCTCGTTTAACAGCAGCTTTCAGTTCATCATTCCACAAATCTTCAATATGTATATATGGTATTTTCCAAGAGACCTGTTTTTCAGAAATTGATTTTTTGTCTGAACTTTAGTATTCTTAATCAATTCAAACTATCTGTTACAGGAGAATTTACCAGAGTATATTTAAGGTTTTCAAATGGTTGTTAGAACAGCACATTATCTCGCCCGATTCTGCATCCCATCATCAAGTCATAGATTCATGGCATATTTTTTGATGATTTAAATCCCTGTATGCTGGGGTGGTGTTATCGTTTTCACTAGCATCTATCCTTCTTTGTTTTCTAGAAGCCGGTTTGAGAGTTATTAAGTATTACATCATTTATCCATGGTACCGGTATTTTTAGGGTATAGCACAAAGGCAAATACCTATAATAAATTCCTCTATTAATTCATTCTTGGGTCCATCTGTTTAATTGTATAACTCTGAAATCATTCGCGGCCGCGTTTGTTAGAGGGCATTTTGATATTCATATTCTTTTTGGGAATGATCTTTTCTAGGTGGTAGGAGAGCTGGCCTCATTCTTTGCCCTTGAAGAGATCTTATATATATATAAAACCTAATTAATTGTTTTCAATCCTTTCCGAAAACTATGCCCAATTTAAAAGCCTTCTCCTTCGCATTCTATGCAGATCTACCGTTCAGATTACTTATGCGAATTTGTTTAGTAAGCGCGCATCTCATCAACTGGATTACAGACACCATTAATTGACACTAGAATGTATCTCCAGGAGACACTCAGTTTGTGTTAAGGCACACGATGTTCGTGGTATGGCCTTCTCCTTCGCATTCTATGCAGATCTATCAGTGGACGACATTATGTAAGTTGCAGTATAAATGTCAGATTCTACATTATTTTTATCTGAAAGATCAGATTCAATTCACAATCTGACATTTCTCGTTTCGCCACTCAAACCTAGGCTCAGTTGCCTAGATTCTTTAGTCAGCCGTCTTCTTCACCATCTCACGGCTGTTTTTAAATTCTCTTTGCTGAGATTTTCTAATTATCATTATATTATTGTATTTTATTTCGAACATTTGTTTGTTCGTGCTATTTCAGCACTTCAGCGATTTAGTTGGTTTTAGTATTTTTGGTGATTAACCTTTCATTCCTGATTTGCAATTTACCAACCCACCTAGTATTTGGGCTCTGACCAATTCTGTGTTTTAGCAAACAGTGAATTGAGTGGCTTAGTATTTTTGTTGTGTTACAAAACGACCAGACGTATATATACTGGTCTGGCGTTTTGTTAGCTTACTAAAATACTTACCACTCAATTCACTGGGGCCCACCTCAGCCACCCCGCATCGTTAAATTGCAAATCATTAAAAAATTTGTGGAATTAATTAATGACGGCTTGGACTCTGTCGCATGCATAGTAGCATAAGTGCGCATGCTCACAGACTCGTTTATATGTTCTCTATAGGAATAGAGGAACCGGTTCCCTAGAGCAATGACTGCTTTAGAGTTAAAGAGATACTATCAAGACTACCCAATGGAGGGATGTATCTCTGCTAAACTTGTTTCAAGGGAACCTACACCATGGGAATGAATAGGTTAAAATTTTCTGAGATATCTAAGTCAGGTGACTTTTAGCAAACAGTGAATTGAGTGGTAAGTATTTTAGTAAGCTAACAAAACGCCAGACCAGTATATATACGTC